>JAOXNZ010000098.1:15189271-15200213 GCA_028566095.1 Kryptolebias brasiliensis | reverse complement strand
GGAGAACATGTAAACTCCACCCAGAAAGGCCCCAGGCCGGGTTTCGAACCTACAACCTTCTTGCTGGGAGGCGACAGGTCTAACCACTACACCGCTGTACCACCCGTTCCTTAACATTTTTTTAATATATATATTTCTCAAAACTAATCTTTTTACTTGAATCATAAAGGTTTGTCTAAAATATATTTGCACCAGCAGGTCTGATTTTTTTTTTTTTTTTTTTTTTTTAAAAAGCACCTATCTGACAGGGTCAAAGTTCAAACCGTCTCAGCCACATGCTGTCTGCAAAGGTTATCGGTGTTGTTCTGCTGCAGGGTTTGCTCACCGGGCCGAGTTTGAAGTCTGAGGATTTTACCCAGATGTGCGTCGTGGATGCAGTTAAAAGTAAACCCGCTCAAACGGCGCGTTCGCCTTTCGCCAGGTACACAAAGGGAGCGAACTGGTGCAAAAGTCCTTTCAGAACGAACTCAAATTTGTTCACTTTGGCATGTGCAAAAAGGGGTAGTTGATCCAAAAATAAATCAATATGAAAGGGTTAAGGAGTTGAACGTGTATTCACTCAGACCCAGAAGGAGAAGGTACCAGTGTCGATTTATAATAAGTTAGATTAGTAAATAAGACCCCTGAAATTTGAGTTCAAATAAATGAATAAAGCAACAAGGTAAACTGTTATCACTGAAGACATTTCTAAATGTAATGATTTAGTGCAGGGGTCCTGAAAGGTCACTATCCTGCATGTTTTAGTTGTTTCCCTGCTCTTCAGCAGCCTGTTAATCTCTGTCATTCAAATCAGGTGTGTCAAAGCAGAGAAACATCTAAAACATGCAGGACGGTGGCCCTCGAGGACCAGGATTGGGGACCTCTGATTTAGTGGGACTAGGGGCTGCAGTAGCTCGGTGGTCAGTGCCGCAGTCTTGTAATCCTGAGGCTGCAGGTTGGAGCACAGGTTGCAGTAGGAAGGGCATCCGGTGTCAAACAAATGCCAGATCTTTGATAAGAGTTTGCTTGCTGTGGCGACCCCTGAAGAATAATTTAGTTGGACTACACTTCAAAAACCGTTAAAGTGAAACCGGGGCGAAAGTGTAACCCTGAAAATAGCTTAAATGGTGCTTTAATTTGCTCAGATTAAAGCCATAAACTGAGAATAAAATGCTTCGTTTTCTGTGAAAGTCATTTCAGCCGACAGTTTGGGAACTAACTTCAGGAAAGAAACCAAAGTGTAATTAATTAGTTAGAACTCCCTGAGTGACTCCATCCTCTTATGATGAGAAATGAGTTAAAGCTGTTTAGGTCAAACCTTTGAAATTACATTCTGCTCAATCTCATGGGTTGAGGATGACTCAGCTACTACCACCTCAAATTTAGCTCATTATCTGTGAAACTGACTGAGTTGAGACCATATTCGTCTTTGCAAAGGTTGTTTTAAATGTTACAGCCATCAACTTAAATCACAGAAGTTAACTTTGTGGTTTATTTTTATTAGTTATATCTTTCAAAGGAGGGGGGGGGGGTATTTAAGTGGCTAATATATCAAAGGAGGAATCTCAGATATTAAAAATGGTGTAAATTTTATCTTTAAGAAACTTAATTTTGCCAACTTTTCTCTGTTATTTGGATGTAAAAATGTCTGAAACAGTTGCGTTGAGAAATGCCAGTCAGGTTGAACTTCAGCCCTCCTTGAATCTGCCATTATAACCTACATTATTTTCTCAGGGGGTGTGGGTCTGATTGGAGGCGCGTAAACACCTGTGAGGGAACAAACCTGAGTTCATTGACCTCTCCAGGTGTGGCTCGGAGCGCTGATTAGCGACGACGACTTGCCTTCAAACCGACCCGGAGCCCAAAGTCTCTGCGGGGTCGCAACAAAACGAGCAAAACAGCCACCGAAGTGTAGATCTCCACACGCAGGAAAGGGCGTTTAGTTCATCGTTTTTTGTCCGCGTGCATTTTTGGGCGGCGCGTCTTTACGCTTTTTGGACTCGGACTTCCTGAATGCGCGTTGCGTTCAGGGCACATATTTGGGGCGGACAGCTGGCGGGGACATGTCCTCTGACAGGTAAGGAAACCGCGAGGAACTAAAGTCGCCGTCGGCTTTTAAAGTAAACTAAAGTAAAACGCAGTGAACGTTTTTAGTTTCCTGTCGGAATCTACAATAAAACAGTCGCGCCTCTTACTGTGAAACCAGCTGTTTTTTTTTTATTTTGGAAAGACCTGCAGCCTACAAATACCCTCCCCCCTCCTTAAGAGCTTACACTTCTTTAATAATTTTGAACTGCTCTTGCAATGTGTGGACTAAAACGCCAGCTGAGCGCCCTGTAATGTTTGGAGCTCAGCCTGTAAATTATACCTGGCGGAGGTCACATGGTCCCAGGTTACCTGCACCTGCTGCACAACTCTGTTTGTCTTCACTTTGTGGTACCCGTGGAAAATACAACCGGAACAGATCAATCCGACCACTAATTAATTTAATAATAATAATAAAGCCTGCTGACGTTTCCGTCTTCGTTCTCCCTCTGGTTTCAGCCTCTGACCTGTCCGGAGTTGTGGCAGATGGTTAAGCAGCATTATGGGTATGATCTGGGTCTGAGCAATGAAGAGATGGAGAGTTTACAGGGATCTACAGAGGCTAACGTGCAGACCAGGTAAGCGCGCACACCTTCTGGCCTTCAAATCCCTCCCCCTCCAAGGATTGCATATCACCCGCTGCTTGTTATGAAGGAGCATTAGACTAAGATCTTATGGGACGGAGTTGGAGCCGTTTTGGTCAAACCTTGTAAATGTGTACAATGAGTTAGTGCTTGGAGTATGGGTTGGGGATGACTCTCAGCTACTACATCCAATATTTAGCTCAATATCAGCTGAATTTGTCTAAGCTGTGGCCATTTGTTTGTGTTGGCTAAGGCTAATTTAGCTGTGGTGGCCATCTTAAACTGGGTTGACTTCAGAAGATAATCACTTCTAGACGGACAGCCAACGATTACTTTGGGTTTCTTTAAAATCCTGAGTGGTTCTTAAAAAAAAAATCTTGCTTTCACAAGACACCCTTTTGTCTTCGGTGGCAGGCGATAAATTCACAATGATTTAGATCTGCTGGACTGAGGAAAAACTATGGATGGACTTAAAGGTTGGGGCTCATTTGCGATAGACGGGATTGGTCAGGAATGGGGAAATGAACTGAGTTATGATAAATGAGTGCGATAAGAGATATGAGATGGGGATGAGTGGCTGATGTAGAAGTAGGGCATGTGAGAACGTGAAACATAAATGGGTGGACCAGATACGAGGCTTGCCAAGTGATAATTAGAGGTGTGGCTGCCCTCCTGACTCAAAGTTCTACTTAATTTGTATTTTATTACTTTATATTAACTAAGGCTGCACAATGTGCTCAGTATCAATGTATTGCAAAGCATTAAAAAAATTCAGACACAACTGCATGCTGAAAATACAAATTTGGCAATCCAATGAATCCCCTCTCCTCTAAATCCTCACACATCTGGCACATGGAGTGTTATGAAGGCGATGAAAGAACATGTGGGTTTATACCAACTGATAGTCATTGCAATATTCATCGTATCGTGTGCTTGCCTAATATCATGCAGCCTTAATATTACCCTGGTTGTGTGCCTGCAGCCCACCACAGAAGCCTGCTGGTGATGATGGTTCTGTAAAACTGGAGCGACCACACTCCCTTCGCCTCCCCGCCATGGATATGGGGCCTATAGAGAGCTCTACACCTCAAGGAGAGGAGTTCCCCTCCCCCATCACCTTGGCAAAAACTAACACGGTACCAGAAGTTGCATGTTTTTGTTAACCTTGTTTAAAGTGTGAGGCATCTTAAATCATCAGTTTTTTGTTTTGTTTCCTGCAGGATGAGTCCCGTAGCACCCCATCCATGCGGCGCAGCCCCGTTCTGACATCGGAGGACCGGCTCGCCCCAGACAGAGTCTCCAAGCGCTCTTCAAACTCTCTTGACCTCAATGCCAATGAGAACGGTGTTTCTGAGCAAAGCGGCTCAGAAAGCACAGAAGAAGGTGCGAGGCTGCAGCTGCCGCCAAAGGTTGAGTAACCTTAATGACACTGGTATTTTCTTTTGGGTTTAACATTTCTCTTTCTGCCCACCAGTAGAGGAGCGAATCAGCCTGTCTGAGGTCCCGGGTCGGCTGTATCTCAACAGGGTTTTCCACATAAGTGCAAACAAAATGTTTGAGTTGCTCTTCACTGACTCGAGCTTTACTCGGAGGTTTATGAACGCTCGTAAGATAACAAGTAAGGCCTTTCATTTCACTTTCTCACATTCCAGAAATGAACTTTATTGCTTTCTGATATTCTATACTTCTGTGCTTTCAGATCTTAGTCTTAATGCTTGGCAAAAGGACGCCTCTGGAAACATGAAGCGGACCCTGAACTACACTATAACCATCAGCAACCCTCTAATTGGGAAGTTCTCCACCGCTACAGAGAACCAGGTGTGTCAATATGAATGACTGTACATTTGTTCTGGTTTGAATTGTTTCTCACAGCTTATTCAAGCTTTTTAATTACACCTCAGATTCTGTACAAAGAATCCAGGGAGGGACAGTTTTACATTGTGGATTCAGAGGTTTACACACACGACGTTCCCTATCACGATTACTTCTACACACAAACCCGGTACTACATCGTGAGTGTCTCAAAGCGGAAGTGTCGACTAAGGTGATCTTATCATTGTCAGTGTACCTAATAGTTTTTACACTGATTAGTACTGACTTGAAATTAAAACTCCTGTTTTTTTTGTTTTTTTTGATTTTAGGGTGTACAGTGACGTGAAGTACAGGAAACCAACATGGGGCCTGGTCAAGTCCTTCATTACAAAAAACTCCTGGAGTGGTATTGAAGATAATTTTAGGCAGCTGGGTGAGTAAAAAGTGTTGCCTCTGCACACTGCAGAGGCAGACCAGAGCACGTCCTCTCCTCTTCGTCCTCTGCCTGTGATTTATTTGATCTTTTGTCTGATCTGAGCGGTTTCCTGCGACACATCGAGCTCTGCAGCAGTGAATCATATTACTGCTGTGTTTGCAGGCAGGACACAAAGAATATAAAGAGCAATATTGCCAGTCGGTCTCGTCTTTCATCTTAGCCACTCTGAATGCACATCGCACTAAGCTGGAGCTTGAAAGCTTTGTGTGCTCAACAGCCGTAACATTATGACCACTAACATTTCAATTGAAAAGGTGATTTTATTTTATCAGTTGGGACATACTAGGCAGAATCATGCTTTTTTTTTTTGCAACTTGTCAAAGTTGCTGAACAGCTGGGTAATAAAACCTTCACATCTGCAGCTTATACGAGATGCTCCTTTTTTGCAGTGTTTGCTGTCTTTCCAACTGTGGACTAAGAAAATTATTGGTGAACCATTGATCACTTGCTCACTGTTTATATAAAAAAAAAAAAAAATGAGCCAAAGCTCATTTCCAAAACAAGTTACAAGTTGAGGCGACAGATGTAGGTCGGAAGGAAAACTGATACGGAAAACGAGGTGATATTTTTATTACTGAAAGACTTGGCCTGTGTTATTTGGTAGTGGCAGCGTGTGTTGACATTGGATGTGAAAAGCCCCACCCCATCACTAGATTTTAACCATGGTGCTACTTTTATTAGATTGAATTCTGATTTAAGAAAAAAACAGTAGTTCTGGTTGAATGTTATTAACTTAAACCAATGGTACAGATCCTCACAAGATTATCTATTGTTTGTCTTCCCTCCCAAAATAGGATAAAATTACTTTCCAAATTGGGCCATAACCTCGCTAACTAAGCTAGTGCTACCATGACCTGCCAACTTGGATCTCCTTGTCTAATTGTTGCTTTACTCCCTTCTTCTTAACTTCTCCCCCTTTAAAAAACCCCAGTAGTTTGGCTGTTTCTAACCTCCCTGTTATTTATTACAGAAGCAGAACTGCTGGAGGAGGAGGCAGAGATGACCCAAGCAGGGGGAGAGTCAGGAAAGATGGGAGGACTCCGGAGGAGGAGGCGAACGTACAGCCGAACACTATTGGAGCACATTAAGCCCAATAAGCAGTACGGGCAAGATCCTGAACCCCGAGATGGAAACATGGGTACTGACAGCCTTTAATTAAGGCTCTGAAGTAATTGTTTCAAATCCAACAAGATGTTATTGTATATTAAATCAGTTTGTTTACTGTGAAACAAATTTCCTCCTATGAGGCCCTCAGCATCTTTAAAATTCATCAGCATCTGCTTGTTTAACAGCTGATGCAGTTCATAAATTCAAAAAGCTGTCTACTTCACATAATACACAAACTGCTGTCTGCATACATTCACATTGTCAACCCTTGTTGTGCTGCAGCAGTGGCTTTTTGTTTAGATCTAAACACAATTTTATGTAATCTGTTCAAATTTGCTTTGAAGTTACTGATTCTAACTTCAGATAAGTTAACATGTCGAACTGTCAGGTGTGACGCCAGACTTGGCGTCTTGTTTCGACACACAGCAAAAGATCATATTTCAGGCTGTTGCAAAACGCTTCCTGTCTGTGACTTCTAGTTTTATTTTCAGGCTTTCTGTAGGATAAAACTGAACTCTGTGTTTCAGGCCCCATGGATATGACTGGTTCCTACAGGTGGAACACGACTACAATAGTGGCTGGCATGAGTGTGATGTAAGCTGACGATCTGAAACCCTGTTTAAACCTTTTTAGTTTTGCATCTTGACCCGTTTGACTTCAACCCTTTTGTGCCTCGTTCAGTTTGCTGCTTCTGATAGTGCTGAATCTGGGCCTGTTCTTTAAGCTGTGGGCCATGGAGGACGCGGCCCACCAAATGTACCTGACCACAAAGCATCGACTGAAGGATAGACTCCAAGCCAGGTTGGATGCTGTAAAACTGTTATTTGTAACCCGCATATTTCTGTGGATCGTCGTCAGAATGAGAGGTTGATATGATCACTTTGAAAACAGAAGTCTAGCTGTGGGAGGAGAGGCAGAGTGTCCTCTTTTCTTTTGTCTGGTATATAAGCAGCCCACATACAAAAGGAGTTCCCGCACTGACTCAGCATGTAGAAACTCTGTTTTTCAGCCTCAGTGAATGTGGTTATGTAAGAGGCATCTTGCATTAGCTATCATCTTACGTTTTTCTTCACCTTGCTGCATTCATGCAGCAACTGTAATGTTACCCGTCTGTCTTTGTTTACAGCTTTACTCCTGAATATGGCCCCAAACAGGGACCGGGGTTCAGGACCCACGAGGACGCGCGCCTGCTGAAAACTGTACTGCAGGACTCCATTAATCTCTTAGAACAGGTGGGATGTTGAGGCTGAGAATCCACAGCTTGCTTTAGTCGGCCATAACATTATGACCACACAGTCCGGACAAAACGGCTGAAGTTATCTTGATGTTTTGGTACCAGAATCTTAAGAGTGAATCCTCTGAAAATTGCTACAGAACCCAAACTGACACCCATATTTCCCATAACTGAAAATTAAGACGAGTGGTCATATTGTTATGGCAAGTCCATTAACTTTAATTTAATATAAAACACATGGACTTGCTGTTTGGATCAAAGTGGCAGTTCAGATTTTTTGTAGTGAGTTTCTGTAAAGTTATTTTCCACTTTCATATTGTGTAATAATTTTGATTTACAGTGATAATTTTTGTTTTCTTCTCAATCAATTCCACTGTGTTAAAGTTTTTCAATGAAAATATCTAATTAAGATCTAGGATGTTATTTTAGTGTTCCCTTTAATTTTGTGAGCTGTGTTTTTCCAAACTTTAGAAGTCCCATCTCAAATATTTTAGCTGTTTTTATTTATTGTGAAAACTTAAGAGGTTCTTGTTCTCCACAGCTTCGCAGCTCCTTGATGGTGCTCCAGCAGAACTTTGCTTTGGCCAACAGAACAGCAGCAAATCACTGACTTTAAGGCCACCGGGCTGAGCGGAAAGAACTGAGCCGCTGCAGCAAACCGCCTCAGAGGAAATCTCGGCTGGCGCTCCCCAGGCGAGCCGCGTGTTGCCATGGGTTACAGATGTCTGGGTGTTTTTTAAACCTGCAAACTGCCTGCTGGAAGGACAAGGTTAAATCAGAATCAGCTGCACAGAAAGCAGCAGGTTTGAACTCTTCTTGGTGCCGTTTTGGCATCTTTATTTAAATTTGTTCTTTAAATTCTAATGTTTTCTTCTCGTGTTGTGCCACGTGTCAGAAACCGCCGGAAATTTTACTTTTGTTTTAACTTAATGTATTTAAGTGATTTTTCCTTTTTTCTATGTTCTTAATTTTTGCTCAAGTCTCGTGAAATGGGTTGAATTTTATTTGTTTCTAATAAACTGTTGAATCAGTTACTCAGACTTGCTGCTTTTGCTAATCTTCTAAATGGGTTTTGTACAAAAATGTCCTCAAATTTCTCTAACCGTCACAGATTTCAGACTCTTTTGTGTTTTTTAAAGGTGTTGGATTAGTTATCTCAGTGCTGTTAATACCAGATGAGGGTTTGTTTCTTATTTTTGTTGGCGCAGCGTACTTGAGCCTGGTTTTATGTGTAATTCTTGAATGGTAAGACGATGCAAAACTTTTTTGGTTTACCTTTCACATGCTGTTCTGCACATCACGAAACATTGATTTACTTATTTTAATTCCCTTTTTTCTTTTCTAGATGTTTATCTCTTACACGATCACTCTCATAAACCATTTCTCATTGTAAGAAGCTACTTGTAAATACTTCGCTGCCTGGATTTTACCAATGAAACTCATTTTAATTTAATTTTACTGATATTTTAAAACTTAAAGCTGCAGAGACAGTTTGTTACTTGAGGGGATGAAGCTGAAGGATTTTATTCACTGTATTTACCAGTAAACGGTTTATAAAAATGGTCTAATACTGTTTTCAACAAATTAAAATACAATAGTGCCTCTGTATGGCGTGCTGTAAGCAGTAATTTCACCCTACTGCCCCCTCACCAAAACACTGTCTGTTTATACCGACTGGGCTTCGTTTGTGCTTTTAACACTAGTTTAATGAAGTCCAACGGGTCATTTCTGAATGCCAGCCACTTCGGTCAGCCACTCCATCTTAAATAATTGGCGTCTAAAGTCTTCATTTCTTAGTTTCTGTCATTCTGTGAACTTTCTGAGCTCAGGAATGAAAATAGTTTGACACACTTTTTGATTTCCTCATCCTATAAAAGGTAATTCAGGGACATAATGTTCTTTTGCTGTTGACAGTTTTCAGCAGTTTCTATAGTTTAAGTTTAAGAAAAAAACTATTTTCTGCAACAAGTTATTTTAATCTACAGTCTAATGCACTGTTTGTTATTTAAAACACTCAGATCTAGAAGATAACTGCTGTGAATAAATGAGTGGAACATGTTTTCTCACTGATTCAGTCTGTCTGCAGCTACGTCTGATGTCCTCTGATGGGTTGTGGTGACGTTAGGGGGCGGGGCCAAGTGTTTAGGTAACCATGAATAAATTAGCGATTACTTGATGAGCAGCAGAAATTAATAATTGGCAGCAATAAATTATTGCTCTAAGATGAATATTAAAATAAGTAGATTTTCTTTTATATAATTACAACTAATGTAGATTAAACTATGTGTCAGCTGGTTTTCTGTGGGTAATTAAGCGCTCTTGGGGGCCCGTTGCTTAAACAGCTGCTTAAGCTGCTTATGCTTTGGGCTCGCTATGATCTGGGCAAAAGGCTGAAGTAAGTAATGCTGACTGGGCGAGGTGGTGCAGAGGGACGGGCTACTTTTTGTCTAGATCTTCAGTTAAGAGACGCAGTTTCTTCTATGCATAACGTGAAGAAAAATAAAGTGATGGAAAACGCAACAATTGAACATTTAGACAAACATACAAGCCTGTGTTGCCAGTTTTGATCTTTTAGCATTTTGCTTCATTTGTCGTTTGCTGCTGTTTTACTCCGTTTAACAGTTTAGTTTCAACAACTCAGTTTTAGCTTCTTCAGCAAATTTTAGCAGCCATTGAGCATTCGAACTGCATTTTCACAGAAAATATTTCTCTAGTTTGTGTTTGATATATGCTGTCACTTTAATTTTTTTTATCCAGTTTAATAGACAAAAAAATAACAGCTTAACATACTTCTTAGTAGCTTCAATTAAAGTACTTTGTTCCACACCTCTTTCGGTTCCGCCCCACTTGCTTCATTTCTGAACGCTCGCTTCTGTGCAGGATGTGGGCGGAGCCATTGGTGTTTGATGAGTGGTTAGAGGCGCCCATTTTGTGGAACTGTTTTATAAAAGAGCCTTTAGTTACATTAACTCCCAGAAGCATAACAATTTAAATCAAAATCCTTGAAAAATCTCGTATTTTGACACCTATTATGGTGAGCATGTTGCGCGCAACAACAGTTTTTACGGTAGCTGGTCGCGCTGCTGGCCACAACAAACAAAACAATGAAGCAAACAGCTGCGTCAAACCACGTGAGGCTCACTGAAACAAATATAAACCTACAAGAACAGCTTGACGGCCTCCATCAGATTGGATAAATATGGGTTGAAAAACAATGACAAGCTTGGGACATCTATAAACACACTCTAAAAATTCTGGATAAGAACAAATATAAATCGCTACTGTCCAACACTACAAAAATACGATACGGTTAAAGAAATGGCTTATTGATAATCAGAGTTGTCAACGTTAGCGTTCAATTAGACCTGCTCTCGCTGACCTCTGCTGCCATTTTGTCTTGTGTATGTGTTTTTACTGTCTCTGTCTGATGGTTAGTTTGTGTTTTAATCATACATTTAACCGTATAGTACTTTTTATTAATTGTATTGTGATTGTTATATTGCTAATGTAAATACTGGTTTTACTCTTGTTTTTATTTTTTAGGGTGATTTTTACCATCCGTATAGGGCAGGGGTGTCAAACTCAGCTACACAAGGGGGCCAAAATTAAAAACTTGGTCCTAGAAGAGGGCCGTTCTCAATCAAT
>JAOXNZ010000098.1:15177234-15187534 GCA_028566095.1 Kryptolebias brasiliensis | reverse complement strand
GTTAAACTCAAAGATTTACGGATTAATATGATGTAAAATTATGCAGCAAAGATGTTGGAAGTATTGTTTGGTGAATAATCATGTCACTCTTAAGTGATAATTTTAAAACCTGAAAATAAAGTCTCTAATTTCCTCAGTAGAGAATAAGCATTTTGACAAAACTTACATAAGAAGCACTAAGATATAAGGGTGACATATGGCTTCAAGACCCACAAATTTTAATCCTAATCCCACCTGTAAAGGCATTCAAAGAGTAACAGCTGCCCTGCATAGAAAGCTCCTCTTTAATAACCTGGATTAGTTGCAAATAAGAAGTTCTGTACCACAGGCAGAAAACCGTCAAAGTATTATGAATCGTGTCAGAATAAAAGCCAATCTGTCTTTGATCGGGTCAGAACTGTAGAAAGAAGTTTGACTCCTGAACTGTTAATCCCACTTACAGGTTCACTTACGTTGGATTAAAGGAGACCCGTGATTGTTACAAACTCCGACAACACCTCAACCTAAATCCGTCCGCGCTATAAATAAGCCAACAAGCCGTGCTGGCGGGAGGGCCCTGTTGCTGTAAATCGTTAAAACGTGACAGATGTGCGGGCAGCAGATGGATCTGGGTTGGGTCAAAACGAGCGGGTTCTGCGGCTTGGAACCGCTAAATCTAAAACTCACGGAAACGGTTGATAATCTGCTCACCCGAATGCTCACACAAAGACGACGGCGCTTCTTCAAATCTCTGACAGGCTGCAGCGCTCGCCGCCATGAAGAAGCAGGCCAAGAAGGTGCTGAAGGAGGAGGAGGAGGAGGAGGTCTTGTGTTGCTGCGAGTATGTGAACAGACACGGAGAGCGCAGCCACGTCGCAGCTTGTTGCTGCGACTGCGAGGACCTGGACGACGCCTGTGACCGGTGAGTGAAGCTAAAACCCACGCCGTCTGTTACGATGACATTTATTAAACGCAACAAGAGGAACGAGCGTTTTTTTCTGTGGAAACACTGAGTGACCTCGCTAAGACTTGTTGAAGAAGCTGAAACTGAGTCGTTAAAAGGTAAACAAGGACAATAAAAGCTAAATGGAGCAAAACAAAAGCTAAAAAGAGCAAATAGTAACTGAGAGCTAGGCAGCAAAATGGTAGATAAAAGCTAAAAGGAACCTAAAAATAGTACCTAAAAGCAGCACAATGGTAACTAAAGGCTAAAAGGAGCAAAATTGTAACTAAGTGCTAAAAGCTAAATGGAAGCGAAAAGTGGCAAGACAGTAGCTAAAAGTTAAAAAGAGCAAATAGTCTAATAAATGGAAACTAAAGGCTAAAAGGAGCAATTTGGTAGCTAAAAGCCAGAAGAAGCAAATGTTAACTGAAACCTAAAAGCTGAAGGCTAAAAAGAGCAACATTATTGCTAAAAGCTAAGATGAGCAAAACAGTAGCTAAAAGCTAAAAAGGAGCAAAATGGTAACTAAGAACTAAAAGCTAAATGAAGGCTAAAAGGGGCAAGTAGCTGAAAGGAGCAAATGATAACTAAAAGGGAAAATGAGCAGAATGGTAGCTAAAAAGAGCACAGGTGTAGCTAAAAGTTAACATTTGTGAAACAATAGCTAACAGCTAAAAGAAGCATAATCTTTGTGATGAGTTTAAGGAATGCTTGCAGTTTCCTCATTGAGGTTTTTACTGCTCTGGTACTGGTCCAAACTCGGTCTCTAAGACTGGTCACAAAGTCGTTCGGCCTCAACACTCTGATTTAGATGGTCTCAACTACAAAAAGGCTGAATTTCAGCTGAAATATGCTAATAGAAATTTAATAGTATCCCAGCTCCCAGACTTCTTAATTGGTTTGACAAAACAAAGCTGGAATTGTTTCCATCACTGGTTTGTTTGAAGCAAATTCAACAAGGTGTGCGATAGGAGGAATAATAACTCAAGAATGGGTGATTATGTAGGGATGCTTCTTGATTAAATGACCACATTATTTATTCTAAACCATTTTAGGAGGAATCCATGGTGACCACAAACCCTGGTGATGATTAGTTTCCTGAATCTCAATTTTTGTGGGATTTAGACATAGTAAGAAAACCACAATTATTTCTGCTGACAGCTACAACACAGCTATATGTGGGTTTACCAAGCTATAAGGAAGCTAATCTGTTTTTCAGGTTTCTGAAGAGGGAGCGTCAGAAACCTGAATCCTTGTCACAGATAACTGCAGTTGTCTCAGACCGGATTCGTGTCCCCTGGCTGTGGGGCGGAGCTCAAAAACTAGATCTGTCCATCATCCCTCCTCTTATTCTCCTTCCTGCCTTGCTGCACCTCGCTGCCCTCCACTTCCTGCTTGGCATGGTGGTTCTGACGGCTCTGCCCGGCTTGGTGTTGTGGTATTACTATTTCACCCACCGCAAGAAGGGCCGGACGCTCTTCTTCCTCAGCCTGGCGCTCTTCTCTCTGGGCTACATGTATTACCTGTTCGTCTCGGAGGTGCTTCCACGTGGGGGCGTGGGACAGGTGGAGCTGGTGGCTGTGAGTTTCGGGGTCATCCTCACCCTGCTGGCTCTTCTCCACACCAAGAGAGACCCTGGCATCGTTCGGCCCAACAAAGAGGCCGTCCACAGTACGGTGACGTATCACAGCCCGCTGCCAGACAGAGACTCTTCCCTCAACGGGGGGAGGCAGGACGTTTTGATGACAGCAGTCAACCGGACGGGGTCATCGGAGCAGGACGGGGCGGAGCTGAATGAAAGCAGCCGGAGGAACTGGTGCTCGGCGTGCAGGGTGGTGCGTCCTCCGAGGGCGGGACATTGTCGAATCTGTGGCGTCTGCGTGCTGCGACTCGACCACCATTGTGTCTGGTGAGTTTCATTAAAACAGTCATAATGTAACATTTTTACAGTTCGCCAAGTTAGTGTCACAATCGCATGCACTCATGACAGGAAGCTAGAGTACTCTCATCAACGCTCACGGATATTTGTGTTCCTACTTGTGTATGTGCGGTCTCAGCATGATGTTTTGTCTGCTTGTTTGTGCGTGTTCGCTGTACCTGCGTGTCCTCTTGTGTGTTGCGCCCGGGCAGGATAAACAGCTGCGTGGGACAGGCCAATCACCGCAGCTTCCTGCTCACGCTCGTCTTCTTCCTGCTGACGTCGCTGTACGGCGTCAGCCTGGTGCTGCAGAGCGTCTGTCCACAGCAAAACCTCCTCACCGCCTTACTCTACTGTCCTGGAGTTTACAACCAATACAGGTACAAAGATCACACTCGAAAGGATGAAGTATAAATTAAATTTAACCGCAAATAATTTGGTTCTGACACACATTTCTCCATTTGAAAACACTAACAAAGTTTCTTACAGAAAAAAGCTCAGTATTAAGTTTGAGCACTGTCATCTAAACAACCCAGTGTCAGTGTGACAAAATCCCTAATGTGACCTTCCTTTTTGCAGGTTTTATATTTATAATCATGGTTTCAGATGTTCATTTTAAAAGTGCATAAAGTGTATAATAAAAATGAATCCCTGTCACAACATTTCAGGCTTCAGATGCTTCTGAACACTCTGCTTCCAGCAGCGCTTCCTGCCTACATCAGCTGGCCACAATTTGTTTTTTACGTGCTAACTGCTGGAAGCACAGCACGTCCAGAGTTAAAACAGTGTTTTTATTAGATTTACATAAATAAATGTCTCTCATTGCATCAACTTGACCAATATTACATGCGTTTATTGTGTATTTTCTTTCACATAAATATAAATTTGGTCAGACTCTATAAGCAGATTTGCATCCCTTTGCACAAAGATGCAGAACGAGTGCCAATCAAATAAAACGAGAATAACTTCTCCTCGTGCAAAATACATATCAGTGTTCAGAATAATACTGAGAGAAGTTCAGTAACCTTTCTACATTTCAAACTATATATTATCTGCTTAAAGGACACATTAATTGTTCAGAAGGAGCTCATGAGAGCAGAAACCGGTAGAAGGACCCTTCTCTTCAACAATCAAGTAATTTTTATATTCTTTAAAGCTCAGATAAACTGTTTAAACTGAGACATCATGGGATGTTTTGACATTTTTCCCCAGAATTTAAATTTTTTTTGTGACGTTCTTGGCTGCTGAATGTCAGACTTCCTCCTCTGTGGAGTTAAATCAGCTTTTAGAGCTCCTCAGAGGACTGCTCATCAAAACACAAAGATTTAAAGTAGCTAAAAGGATCTGCGCTGGCACTACTGTAGGCTTTGCACACTTAAGACACATTTAAAACAAACCCAGTTATTCACTCTTAGTTTCAGTATGTGGAAAAAATGAACTCCATTTAAACTCCTCAGACATATTTACCGTTAAACTTCCTAATGTGTTTTAAATGAAATATTAATAAGAGAAAATAAGGTCATAAGGCGCTGTAATGTGATTATCAGTGTTGTACCTTGTGTTTTCCAGCACCGCGCTCTGTTTCACCTGTGCGTGGTACAGCAGTATAGTGACTGGCGGGCTGCTCCATCTGCTGTTGGTGCAGGTCATCAATATCAGCTACAACGTGACCGAGCGGGAGGCGCGAGCTGCCCTGAGGGAGAAAACTGCATGCAAAGCCTGCTGGGGGCTCGCCGTGGACACCGGCGTTTACTCGCGAAGTCTGCGTGGGAACTGGTCCGAGTTCGTGTCCATGGGAGACAAACTGAAGTCTTTTTCTCCTGCAGATTTAGTGTGAAACTTTTTTTTTTTCTTCAGCTGCAGTTCTGTCTTCATCCACTGGATGGCAGCTTTATTTAACACAAGCTGCCTCTCTTCTTGTTGATGGCATGTGTGTCCAGTGTTTGCAGTGGAGTCAGCATCACTTTAATGTAACTGCAGCCCTGGAGTTACACTGACTCTGACACTTAGCAATAACAGCTTCATGCCCCGATAACGTGCGTTCGCTGCTGTTAACGTGAATGACAACTGGCACATCGTGTATGCAGCTGTATCCACCCCCGCTCGAATCGCTCTTTCTGTCCCTCTGGGTGTCTTCCTTTGGACCCGAACGCTGACTTCATGTCTCTGCTACATTCTAGTGCCTTGGCGGATGGAGAGAAGCAAGAAAAACACGAGTGAACTCAAGCTGTAGGAACATTTCCAACGACATCAACAATAAGAAGACACCTCTGGATGTTTCAGGGATTTACCTGTCTGCTCACTGTACCTCGTTTATCTTTGTCAAACACTGATGGCCTTACTTTGCCTTGTAAATTGTGGCATAGATATCTATCACAGATGGATGAAATATCTAAGCACCAAGCTAATTTAGGTGCTCTAGCAGCTGATTGCATTGGCATAATCCTATTTTTTATATTGTCAACAGACTCCTACATGAGACCACTTTGGATTGATCAAATAAACAGACAAATCAGCACAAATATCAGCTTGGAGATAAAATATTTCCGCTGTCGATGCTTTCTTCTCTTTTAAAAGAACTCCAAGGTCAAATTTATTTATATAGCACAGTTACAAACAACTCCTTGCTGCCCTAAAGTGCTGAACATACACTGCAATAAAATAAGTAATAACACAATTATGAGTACAAAAAAATACAAACAAGAAAAGGTATTTTCTAATATACTGTATGTACACATACACTCACTTAGAGCCTTTCATTGCATAATAACAATTGTTAGTCGTTTTTTGTGTTTGTGGATTTTCTATGAGTGAATTTTATTTATTTTAATTAATAAATCTGGGAAACGAGCCAGCATTTTAATCATCCGTCCTCTTCAAAGTGATGTGTATGTCCTTTTCTCTGCAACTATGTGGTTTTCCGTCTTTAGTTGTTTTCTCGCGACGGATGGGAGCAGAAATCCAGTAAAACCTCTGCAACTTTCCTGCTCAGCCTTTCCCGCCGCTCGTCCCGCTGCCTTTCCCTGCGCAGCACACTTGGAAGCTGCTTCCAGGCCAGGAGACACCTTTGCAGGATCCGTCTAATATGGAAACAGATGGAAGGACAGACGGAAACAGAGCAACAAACCGGATTAAAGGGACCTCTGGGTTGACAACATGTAATTAGCTGTATTTGAGGTTTGTTGACAGTGGCAGCTGGTGGGTTTTCACCTGGAACCTGTGGTCATTTAGCAAACCTCACCCAAACATCTGAAGCTCGTACCAGTTTTATACAACCGACCATAAAATGATCAAATTATAACCATTTCATGATTTGCAATGATAACAAAATGGCATATTTTGGTTTATTACATATGTCAACACATCAGATTAAAAAATTTAATGCTGACAAAACTAATGACATTCACATAAGTCAACCTTTGAGATTTTAATAAGAGGAATCTTACACTTAAAAACTCAAACACAATCATCCAGCCTAACAATTACTTTTTTTAAAGGTTTAATTCATTTGTTTGGTGGGGTAATGTAAATGTTCATTCTTTGAGTCAAAGGTCGAGTTCATCTTTTGGGTTTGACCACATCTGTTTACTGCTGAGCTCTTCCTACCTTTCACTTGTCAATGTTGTGAATAAGTTAAGGAGGCAGGGACGTAGCAGACCTGTTACTGTGCTCCTGTGCCAGCTGTAGACGGTCCCACTCCACCAGCCTCTCCCGGGCCACATGGTCCAAAAGTGCGAGCAGGAACCTCCTCAGAGTCCGACCGCGGTAAAAACGCTCTGCTCGCACCTCCTGAATCATCCGCGTGTCTCTCAGCTGAAACGAGTAGCAAAGAAAAGGATGCTGTGAAAACTTAAAATTGACTGACATTCTGTTTAGTTTTTAGCAATAAATCTACAAATTTCAGGAAGTTAGGGAGTGCTCTAACAGGAGGAGGAGAAGAAAACATCTTATTTTTTTTACAACTGGACACCTGAAGATAGGTTTAGTCTTTAAAGAGGAGAAGCTTAGGGACAGTTTAGATGTGTAGGAGCAGGGAAATACTCTTTTCCAGCAGTTTAAGCTCCTCCGAAGCAGAAGGTGTTGGTGAAGTTGCTCCGCATTCGCCTCCCTCTCGGACATGGACTCTCTCACGTACTGCTGCCACGCCAGAGCGCATCGTCTCAGGAGGAAGAGATCGTGATGATTCTCGGCCAGCTGGCAGGAAGAGGGAGGATAAAATTATTACATTCATTTCCAAATAAAAACATTAGACAGTCTTATACCTTGGCGTGGAACATTTCTGGTGTTGGTAGTTAAGTGTGAAGAGAGATTAATGGATTTAGCATTATTTGTTAAGTGTGTTTTTTTTATTTTATGTGTTTTTAATAATAAATGTATCACAGATTGGTGTGTATATCTGTTTCTTTTTGCTCATTTACTCATCAGTCACAACTATCAGTTTACTGAAGGTGTTATTTGTGAGTAGATGTGATGCACTTACTGTTTTTATTGATAAATAACTTTAAACAAGACTATCAAACATGCCTTATAGTTACAAAATATATAAAAACAGGTGTACATGTATTAACAAAATGATATAAAAGAGTGTAATAAATAAAATCAATATAAAAAACAAACATGTTTTTAATTTCATTTGGACGCAATTATTAGTGAAGAGAAATCCAAAATGTTTGTTTTGAAGGTTTTAGAGGGAAAAAAGTCAAATTTGAAGCTAAAGTCTTCAAAGCACATCAGCAGTGTTGGTGCAGTTCTCCATGCAGCTAAATTTTATCACCGACACTCAGTTTGTAACTCTGATGAAAGGGTTAAAGTTCATCCAAAAAGTCTAATAAAACCTTTTTAAACACTTGTTGTCTTTGCATGTCGTGTCCACAGTCTGTGAGCCTTTCATTTAAACAAATCAGGTCTTTTTATTGTACAGATTTTTGGTTTAGATTATTTAATACGGTGTAGTTTTTGTGCCACATTTACTTTATTGAAGAAGCCAAAGCATTACTTCTGGTAAATGATTTAATCCCTCTGAGGACAAGAGTCAGGAGGTTTTCCTGGGCTCCTGACAGGTCGGTGGACAGAGCTGATTTTGTCAGCTGACAGCTGTGGTGAACAGGTGATTTACCTCCATGCTGGCTTGTCTTAACTGAAGGAGGCGTTTCCATGGCGCCAGGCCTCGATGTGACAACAAGGTTCTGTGGTGGTGCTGACGGGCCACTCTCATGAGCTCCTGGTGCCTTTTCTGCTGCCGCTGTTTTTCCTCTTCCCTCTGAACAGACATCGTTTTGATCTTGTGTATCACACCAGAGACCATTTAATTGTATACTTACCTGAGTCGATACGCCTCACCTCTCTTTCCAGCCTCTTCTCCTCCCTCCTCTTTTCTGCCGCCTTGCGTTTCTCCTCCTCTTCCTCCCTCTGCCTTTGCTCCTCAGCTGCTTTCATCTCAGCCTGAAAGGTTTCCATTTTAGTAGCGCATATATATGTGATACCATCACTGTTTGAAAGTCTGAAGGTGTAATGATTACTCACCAGCTTTTCCTCTTCTTTCTTCCTCTTGAGTTCCTCGATCTCCTTCCTTCGCTCTTCGCGCCGTCGTGCTCGGGCTTCCATGGCTTCAGAGAGACAGACCAGACATGTCTGAGTGCGCCGTGCTGTCAGAATGCTACTATCAAAGCAACAAAACCATTTCAAAACCCACTACACTCAAAGATCCAGAAACTGGGAAAGCAATTTGTCACTTTATGCACCATGTGTAGGCATATATGAGGGCCAGAAAGGAGTCAAATTATTGAGTTTATGAGGCAAAGTTCAGGCAATGATCAGTGTTTATTATCACTCGCTGCCAAAAGGCAACAGCGAACGACAATGTTTTTGTGTGTTTGTGTGTGTCTGAGCAAAATATCTCATGAACCGCTGGACCGATTTTAATAAAACTTTCAGAAAGTAATCATTGGATGAACATCTACAGCTGATTAACTTCTAGAGCCAATTCAGTTCAAGATGGCCGCCTTATCTAATCGAAAGTAGCAGGCATAAAGATGGTTGTAACTTTGTCAGTTTTACAGATATTATGCTAAAATTTAATCTGAGCGTGATATCAGTCATTACAGCTAAAACTCCATCATTTCAATAATAAAGATGATATTAGACATGTTGGCATGAAAGGCGGCGGGTGATATGCATTCCTTCGAGGAATACAAGACCTTTAACTTGTGGGAACTGATCTGTATTTTGTGTTGATCTTTGCACTGAAACAGCTGAGCTTTAAGCTGAATAATCAGCAGAATATGTTTTCACATTTGGTTTATTTACATTCAGGTCTTATAAAGCTGTCTGTCTGTAATGAGATTGTCTCCTGGTGAGAAAACATTATGTGACTGTGTGACAGTAATGTCTTGTTTGAAGTAGAAGAAGTTTTATTATTGGGAAAGTAGTGGCAAGTAATAAAACGTGTGTAGTGTGGGGCTAAGTTGTAGAGCGATTTGAGAAGGGCAAAGGTCAGCCGACACTGAAAAGATAATCCTCCGTCCCTCTATGCAGGGACGTGAACGGGACGGATGGGAGCTGTGCCAGAGAGGAGTGGGAGAAGACGATGCAGGTCGTTTATTTTCCACCGCAGTGTGAGATTAGTATTAATGGGGTCGAGTTTGGAGCGGCTGCGAGTCTTAATTGATTTATCTATAAATGCAGTATGCTGAACGGGAACTTTGTTACAGATGGTCCGTTCAATAAAGAGCCGAACGAGGCTGGAGATGTTTGCCCAGCGTCGGATGCACTAAAGCTAATGAGAGAGGAAGGTGTGGTGAAAAAATATGGTGCATCAAGTCCACCTTTTTGATTCTGCACGTGAAGTGAAGCTAATTTGTTAATGTTTTGGCTTTTGCCTTTCCAATAAAACAAACCGACTATTGAATTTAGAGAGGAAAACCGGACCAAAGGTGGATTAGGACAGATTTCATGATGGTGAAGATGCTGAGATACTCCATCTTTATTCCATCTGTCCACATCTTTATTGAACCTTTTGCCTTTGGGGGGCGGGGGATAATGTTTTTCCCCATGTACCAGATTTGTATGAAACTCTCAGAAAGCATAGCTGATTAACTATCGGAGTCAACCCCATTCAAGATGGCTGCCACAGCTAATCAACATTAGACAACACAAACTCAATCAGTTTTAAAGAAATTGAACTTAAATTTAATGTGGGAGTAGCGGAGTCATTTATAACACCTTCTCCTATGGAACATTTTACAATGTTGCGTGAAATTGATTGGTAATGTTTTTAATTGTAAAGTTTTTCGACATATTGATCAGTAAACTGAATTTAAATATACACCATCTTTTGTCTTAGCTCAGAGGTCTCATTCTCACGGCCCGCGGGCCATTTGCGGGCCGCGGGACGATTTTTTGTGGCCCTCACCCTCATATGAAAGTATAATATTAGTGCGGCCCTCAGGGAGAGTGGACCT
>JAOXNZ010000098.1:15148409-15163201 GCA_028566095.1 Kryptolebias brasiliensis | reverse complement strand
CTTCATGCATAAAATAATTTATTTAGCACCCTATGTGTTCATAGAAGAGACAAGACTGCAGTGAAAAATATGCTGAGATGCACAGAGGAGAAATCTTGTTAGGGAACACGGGCTTTGATGTCGTTAATTGCACAGAGGTTGCATTTAACGGATAAAACTGAGCTCGTGATTGAATAATCGAACCTTGCGGGGTTCGTTAATTTCCATAAAAAGAGCCTCCGGTGTCGAGTTTTAAATCGGAGAGTAAATGCTTCTGATTTTTACACAAATGTAAAGAAGCGCTCATCTCATGCTGCTGCACGGGGAATTACACAGTGTTCAATTAGATCTTAGTGATTTACTTTAAACACCCTGCAATGTGTTGTTGCTCCACGAACAACCGTTCATTTAATTTCAACCTAGTGAGCAACGTGAGGAAGTCAACGAGGGACAGTTTCCTCCTAATGATTAGGAAATAAGGGCATGTTGTGGTCACGTCACCCTGGAGAGGCGACATTAACACCAGACATGAGTGTAATGATCAGTAACATTATGCGTGATTTGATGTTTTTGTGTGTGTTTGTTAGATAAGTTGGATAATTGGGTGGAGAGAAATCCAGCAGGTGAATTAAAATCAATACCGTGTCTCAGAGCAGCTCCTGCGAGGTAACAATTAAGTGCAGCTCCGTCACTCTGGTTATTGTCCTCATGTGCAACCTAAAGAAGCGGTGCGGTGGGGGGAAAGGCGCCGCCTCGCCCGGCGCGTTGACTTTGTAGCTAATTAAAAAGTTGCATTGAACTCCTCTGACAGAGGGAAGTTTGGCGTGTCGGCGCGCTGTAATCGATTCTGCACAGGGAGCAGCGGAGGTCAGAGCAGCGATGGTGTCAAACCCCCGGAGAAGTTGTAACTCCCCTCTCGGCCAATTACAACCCCCACCGGGGGGGGGGGGTCGACCCCCTCACCCCCCCAGTTAAGACCTCTTTGACATGTTGGATCATACACTAACTTCCTTCTTGCCCTTTGCAGGTTTTCTTGAGTCGCACTAAGTCAGCAGCTCTTTCTTTCTGCACCTATTAGTTCGATCCCAACAGTATCGGACTACAGTGTTACACTCTAAATGTGTAATTCAGAGGAGAAAATTAGTGCTCTTAGATGGGGGCAAAAATTACAGTTCAATTAACTTGTAATTGCCTCACGCTGCTGAGTGTAAGGCATTTCTGTGTGTGTGTGTGTGTGTGTGTGTGTGTGTGTGTGTGTGTGTGTGTGTGTGTGTGGATGGATGGGTGTTTGTCTGTAGTGTTAGCTAAATATCATGAATTGGATGGATTTTCATAAAACTCTCACAAAGTAATCATTGGGTTGGTATCAATAACTGATTAACTTCTTGAGTCAACCCCATTCAAGATGGCCGCTACAGTCAACCGACCTCAGTAAACACAGTAGTGTCGATTTCTCATGATTGGTGTTTCTCTCTGGACGATCGATGGCCTGCAGTCCGCTGACGTCAGATCTTCACCTCGACTCGCCTCGCTTTGAGCCCCGGGCCGAGGAGGCTCTAAGAAGCGAGCTGAAAATGGGCGGGGTCACCCTAGCGGAAAGACTCTGAACCTGCGCCAGGTCGACCCGAGGAAAGCCCACGGAAAAGAGCCAAATATTGAGTTAAAAATTGTTATGATAGCAAATGAGCATTTTCCCCAATACGTACTTTGAACTCTTCACATCACACAATATTTTTGCTTGAAACCGTTGGAGTCAACGCTGTTTGTCAATTCAAGATGGCCACCACAGCTAATCAACATTAGCCAACTCATCAATGGCTATAATCTCAGCACAAGATGATCTCAGTTTAAAACGATGGCATAAAAGACGGCGGGTGATATGCATTCCTTCAAGGAATGCAAAGGTCTTTAATTGGCTCCATAAAGGTCAAAATCAATGGAATATTACAGAACTGAATGCAGCATTTATAACTATTTCATACGTAAAGAACACCACTTTATCTTATTTAAAATGTATTATTATTAATGGTGGGAGGAATAATAAAAAAAAAAAACAAGTAACTAAAGGGCCAGCTTTATTTAAAAGTGGATTTTTAACTTTTAGGAAACACTGTTGTGAAATGTGGGCAAAACCAGGGAGATATTTATCTTTATAACTTTCAGTTTAACCAGCCTCGGTTAGCTCTGCTCCTCTGACCCCGCCTTTATTTATCTCACGAGCTCAAAACCTTTATTTCAGTATCCTGCGACCCGTAGCGACTGCTAATGACGCCGTTAGGCCAAACTCTGATTAGCTTTCCCAAATTTAGGAGAAACTCCGTCTTGACGAGCTCCGTTTGGGGTCAAAGCAGAAGTTTGGAGCAGAACCCGTTTCTGTACTCGCTCACGGAGGGATCCTGCGTCGAGCGCTCCGTCGATGATAATGATAAATGTTTTAATTCCCTATAAATAAGCACATAAATAGCTGCCAAGCAAACAGTTTCTGCCGTGGACTTTCCAGATGGTTCTGAATAACAAACCATCTGGCATGTTAGGTTAGCTGTCTCCTCATCGGATGTTTAGGGGACGTTTTAGAAAATAAAAATGGGCTGCTCTCCCTCTCTAAATGAGCACTAGACTTTTTATTTTTTTTTTTTACATGAAAATTAAAGTTTGATGCTTGATGAGTTTGTTGTACAAATAGTATAAATGAAACATGAGCCACACATCTTGAATCTTACGTTGGTTCTGCTATATTTATGCTTTTATATCTTTAAGTGTAATATGGAGTATTTTCAGTAATGGTACAGGTTTAGTTCTTTTAAGTGCTTTTTTTTTTAAAGAGGAATCAAATCTCTTGTTTGTGTCTTTTTCCTGCAGTGATACATTTTTCAATCAAGTGCAAGATCTACAGTTTTTATGCCTTTTTTTTTGTTTTTATTTGTTTCTGACAGTAATTGAGTGGAACGGCTTTTGGAGAACACAGCCTGCTCTCTCCTCCTTGACTTTAAAGAACATCATTTGGATCCGAAGGGTTCTGTATTTGCTCAGACTCCAGCTTATCTGCAAAACATGAGCAAATTGGCCTCAGTAGTTTTGGTTTAATCTTACAGATGGGCTCTAAAAACATTCATCCGTCTCAGTTTTTATACCATAACTGAAGCGTCTCAGAGGCATAAAATGATCTGTTTCGGAGATTACCTCACCGTCAAACTTCAGATTTTGAATTGCACATTCAATAATTGACAAGGTTTGACCAAAACAGCTACAACTCTGTCCCTAATCATCATTAGATGATCTCAGTTTAACACTTTGGCATCAAAGGTTTTTAATGTTCTTTTATTTTGGTTTCCATATCTGTTGTTGCCGCTTTCTGTCTTTACAAAGCAGAACTCCTCTTCAGCACAGTTACATCTCCCTGCTTTGCATTTTGCTATCTTTGGCCTCGTTTTGTCCTGTTTTCCTCTCATTCTTATCAGCTCTCCACTGCATACGGACCACAGAATAATATCCTTTTATGCTTTGTCTCAAGTTTGCTGCTCGCTGCTTTCAGCATCCACTAAATCCATTTTGCGCCTCTGTTACCTTTTAATCTCTAAGTGTATAATCATATGCATCACTGTGGACCACGTTGTTTATTTTTCCTCTTCTCCAGCTTGGTCTCAAATCTTATTTTCCTCACATCCTTTGTGTCTGCAGTGAGTAAGAGAGGAGCTGCTTCTGTGAACATCAACAGCTCCTCTTACTATTATTCTCTCTGTTCCTATTAAATTAATTCTTCTTAAAGGGAACACCCAGCTGTGTAAAACAGATGTTAGTATTCGTAACACAGGCAGTAAGCATTTATATTAGAGTTGGGGAGAAAATGAGAAGCACAGCAGGGATTACTGAGGGTTTAGGTATAATTGGTGTTTGATTTTTGGCTGCTGCTCGTCTCTTCGGGGACTTGTTTCCTGTCAGAGGATGAGATTATGGCTTGAACGGTTTGCGTTGGAATTAATGAGGCGCACCTCTGTTTTGGCAGCTCCGGATGAAGAGGAGCGCGCAGCGGGGGAGACGCAGCCAAACGGAGATCTTAGTTGTGGCGCTCAAACGCAGGCGACGCGCTTCGAGATGAATCTCAGAGACAAAAGGTTTGTAGCTGGATTTGTAAAAGCCCCGTGCGCTCGGGAAGTCGGCTCGGCTCTAACTTTCGTTGAACTTCCGTCCAGGTTTCAGGACGACTTCAGGCCCCTGGTGGAGGGGTGTGGCTGCTACTGCTGTAAGAACCACCAGAGGGCGTACGTGCACCACCTGCTGGTGACCAATGAGCTGCTGGCTGGAGTCCTGCTCACGATTCACAACACGAGCCACTATCAGAGCTTCTTCAAAGCGCTGAGGGACGCTTTAGCCGAAGACAAACTGGACCTACTAAAGAAGCGGCTGCAGATGGACAGAAAGGAGATCTAGTTCCTGTGGGAAACCCTGAGAGGAAGAGTTGGGGACAGAGACGATCATGGACAGAATGGTCCAGCAACAGGTTGAACTGTAGAGAAGCAGACCTTCAGGATGACTCACTTAAATAAATAAAGGATCAAATCTGAGCCTGGACCTCAAGATGATGTCAGATCTTTTCCAAGCCAGGTGCTACGTAGATGCCACGTTTAAGAAGGACGGGCCAAATATTTGTCCAGCTACGATGGGGGACTAAAATAAACCTACAATGAGACTTTAACGGACTATGATGAAGTTAGGAGCCCTGCTGGCTGGGTTCTCCCTGCAGCTTCATGCTGGTTTCCCATTTCCTAGCGTTACCCCTCCCTATACGTCTACTTTTACCCCTCTGTCCTTCATTTGAAGTTGCAAAGAGCTTCAATATTTCCCTGTGACGTCAGATCCTCCTTCCAGAGGTCGATACGCCTTCAGCTGTCATTGGTTCCTTATTAAATAAAGAGATGCAATATGGCCACATATGGTGCAGGAACTAGTAACAAACCTGCAACAGGTTATTATTATTTACACTTGTTAGGAAAAAAAATTATACAAAATGTAACACATACATCTGAATATCCTAAATTGGACATTTTTTGTTGAGACAATTCAAAATGGTTTACTGAGAAATATGAAATGCCTCTACTTACCTTGGAAAAATGAAACACTCAGACCATCAGAAACCTTAAATCTGTGCTGAAAATCCATTTGTTTTCTCTGGCTTTTAGTTCTGCTTGAGCAGAGCATCTTGAATTTTCTATTGTTTTTTTTTATTGATTTTACTGTGTAATGTAATTTTATGTGGATTGGTGAAATGGGATTACAGTAATTAAACTTTTTAATTTACATGCAAGTTGGATTTTTTCCCCCTTTGTTTCCATTTTTAATAGAAAATCGAAACAACACTCATCTAGCTGTAAGAAACGCTTAAAAAAACACAGCTGGTAACGTTTCAGTCTTGGACAGTATTTGCGGAGCAGCAGCACCACAGCGTTCGACTCTGGTTTACAGATTTACACTCCAGCTCCGTACGTGGCTGGTTTCCTAACTGGCTTTTTGGAAGAAAAGAAATGATTTCTCACCACAACCTGAGAGCAGATTTAGAGTTTCTCTGGCTCCTGACTCACTGATTGTTTCCTTCTCTTCCTCTGCTCGCGGTTTGACTCGTGGACTTTGTTGTTTTGCTTTGGCAACGTTTTTTTCTCTTATGCACTTGCGTTGTCAGGACAGACAGTTAATGAGGTCACATGATCCTGGTCTGCACTTTCAGGGACCTGTCGAATCCTTACGGACAGGCACAGATTGTTAAATGCACTTCAGACAGTTTTTGTTGTGGAATAAACTGCAGAGCAGACAGATGGGCCTTCTCTGAAGAGTCAAGCCACCAGTGAGTGGCTGAACCGACTGTATGGTGGCCCTGAAGTGCAAACAAATCACTAAACACAATGACAAATTCAACAGAACGGAACAGGTAGGTACCAGTGGGAAACATGAGACATCGCTGATGGGACAACGGCGCCGTTTGGCTTTTGAATCAGAAGTTAATTTGCCTGTAGTGCGTTTTTGAAATGTTACCTGTGACCCAAACATAGCTGTAGCTGCCGGTATACAAGAATATTCTCAGTCAGGACATAAATACGAGGTCATGCTGGACAAGATCAGGACTAATCACCAAATTTCAGTTTCAAAAGCCAAACGGCGAAGTCGTCCAATCAGCAATGTCTCATGTTTCCTTCCCACTGGTACCTACCTCTTCCAGTAGGTTAATGTCGTTGTGTTTTTAAATTTGTCGTCGTGGTTTGCACTTCAGGGCCACCATACAGTCGGGGCCCGTGCCCCTCTGACCTCCCCCCTGGATCCACCCGGGCATCAGGACTTGTGTTCTTTAACTTGATGCGAGCAGGAAGCCAGGTCAGACTCGGGTGCTGGACGAAAGAGACTGAATGAATGATGGAGGACGATTGACAGGATCTAAATCTGTTTTTCTGGCCTGTTGATGACAAACGTTCAACAAACTCTGCAGCACAAAAAGAGAACTACTTATACAATTATTGGGAGAGGGAAAGAAGGACCTAAGATGATTTATTTGTTCCCCTGCTTAACTTAAATAGTTCACAGTAAGATTTCCAGGAGGTTTGTTTGGCTTCTCGCCGTGTTAAATTTTCTTGATCTGCCTCATTCAAACATTTTGTTCTTCAAGTGCATGGCGGCTGCTTCCGCACGCCCCTCCCCGGGTTAACAGCAGCGCTGAGCTGACAGCTCCACCCTTCATGCTGCCGAGAAAAGGGATAAAGATCAGATCCAGATACGGCGCTCTGCCGCCTCCCGTGCAGCGACAGAGCCGGGCTCTTTTTGAAGGTGAGGGGATGTAATTGACTGCCAGGCCGTGCAGATGTCTGTGGGGGACAAGAGGACAGACTGAGAAAGAGGAGAGTGTGACAGATTTACGAAACAGAAATGAGATTTTTTTTTTTTTTCCTTTACACTCTGGGTTACCTTAACTGCATCAAGCATTATACAGAAGTAGGTTGGAGGATTTATTGTCATCGGTAGGTGCTTAAAGGAAAGACAGCACAAGATAGGCTGGGGAAGATTAAAAAGTGGGATATTAATAAAGCTTTGGGGGAAACGGGGTGAAATCTAAAACAAGCAGCGACCTAGACTGTTTATTTTAGGGTCTTGTGGGATTGCAGCTGACAGAAAGTGTTGCAGAGAAGGTTATGAAGGCAATCTGCCAGATTAGCTGGTAAAAATAGACGTGATCGGATCTTACCCTTCCTTCCCTGGAAAAACGGCAGGAGATACTTCACTGCAAAACATTTCCAGATGATGGTTTTCAGCGGCTAACAGGGCAACAATCTGCGCGACAGATGTGGGAATAAAGGTCTGCTTATTTAATCTATGTGAGATTGTAATAAGCGCAGTTCTTTGGAAAAGATGTTACATAAATTTGCATCTAATGAGACGTTTTTGAAACCTGTGACCGTCAACTTTTGACAACAATTAATCTGATAAGTATGCATGGAGCAGTTTACAGTGTGTGAAGCACAAATAAGTAAAAAAACTAAAACCTAATGTGAGTTTTAAAGACTTTATAGTAATTGGGTCATAAGGTTTTTAAGAAAATATCTGATGATGAACCACAGGACAGATTTTAATGTAATCATTGAGTGAACCTTTTTGAGTCAACCTAATTCAAGATGGCTGCTACAGCCAACTGATTGTTTGGAACAAAAACAAATTGCTGTAACTCAGCCAGTTTTACAGATAATGAGCTCAAATTTGGTGTGGCGGTAGCGGAGAGTCACCCTTTATAACGTTTATAACTGTCCCTTCTTAAAAAAAGATGGTTTTACTCTGGCATTAAAAGGCGTTGGCTGATATACATTCATTCAAGGAATGCTGGGCAAATTTCAACATATGAGACACATATAGGGAAAGAAAATCTGTACATGGTGGAACATTAATAATCACTTGGTCCAAATCTACTACAAATCAGCTGCTCTGGAGCAGAAAGGCAGATGTAAAACAATAAATAAATCAAAGTAGCACGATTTAAATACTGTGAAATACAAAGGTTTGGTCAAAAACCTTTTTTCTGCGAAAGTTAATTAAGCTGAAGTTGAACCGACATCCAAACAAAATGATTTCAGTGTCTCTTGATGCCTTTTTTTAAGCTTTAGAAACTCCTCAAATTTCCCCGATTAGCAGCCGTGGGCTCCTTTAAGCAGCTGCCTTGTGTCCTGAAAACGCAAATAATTTACGCAATAAAAGCAGGGGGAGTTTGAACGCGTTTGCAGAAAGCTGGTCGAGGCCTGGGAGACGGGAAACGCCTCTGAGCTCCTCATAGGATCACTGGAAAAAGGCAAATCAAAACCACGTTTGACTGCAAAAGACTTTCCGCCTTACTAACCCAATAAAGGACAGAGACACACGTCTCCGTCTTCTCTCGATACGTGGACATAATATGCTGAGTATGCAGATTATTTTTTATCACACAGAACATTTCTACAGAAACAAAACGATTGTTTAAAAGCAGGAGTTCTTTCAGGGACTCCAAACTACCCCTGAAGCAGTTGTCTCTGATTTATTTTTGTTCAGAATGTCTTGTTTCTTACTGGGTCACATGTCGCAGCATTAATTAGATAAAGTCTCACGCTTAACTTTTAAAACTGGCAATATGGGGATTATTATCAGCGCAGTTGTTCTGCCTGTGGGCTCAAGAGACGCTTCAGATGTAAGGTTGTAGGAAGACAACATAGTTACTAAAGTATTTTCCAATAAGGTCAAAGATTAAAACGATGAAAAATGATGCACGTTATTATTCAAATAAAGCCTGTTCCAGTCTGATGTATTGTGTCTGTTTATAGTCAATTATTGCCGCTGAATACGCAGATGTTTTAGGATTTGCCATGGGCTTTGTTATATTTTGAACAATCTGAATAACATTTAGGCCTCCTAATTTCAGTGGAAAAAGACGTTTTCCCACTTGCTCTTTGGCCGTCGATTCAGCTTTAACAGTAGCAGTAATAGCTGGCTAAGCAGGAGGAGTTCCTGTAACAAACTACACTGTATTTCACATATTCTCCTTGCAGCAATGCTCTGATGAGCGCTATAACTAGCAGCAGCCCTGCACCTGAGCAAAGCTGTAAAATCACATGGTGCATTGTTTTGAACGAGCCAAAAAAAAGCTGAAATTGCATCGTGAAATAGCCTTTTGTATACATCGTACCGGCACCCTGTAGCTACATATGTTTTCATGTAAAAATATTGACGGGTGCAGCTTTAAAGTGGAATGAACGACTCGGCTGCTGCTGTTTTTCGAACCTGAAGTACTTAAATTGTCGTTTTAATTGGCAATTTTTATACATTTGTTGTTGCGATTCATGTAAATGGAGAGTTTTCTTTGTTGGGTATATGTCAAGCAGAAGTAAAATTGTGTGTCAGGAGTGTTCATTGCTCATTCTGTGTGCCTCTTTTCTCTGCTGCACTGAGTGACATTGTGCACAATTTCCATGCAAAAGAGCTCTAAATGACACAGTCAGCAGGTGGCCCTCGCTCCTCATTTCAACCAATTATACAGATGGAGAGTGCCATTCAGGCTGGATCACCGCCAGTTTCTTTTCTTCTCCTGCACCCTCCTGATCAGATCTGCGGTGCGAGCCGAGCCGTGCATTTATCTCACTCTTCACATGGCGGCTGGACGGTTATCTGCTGTCGTGGCTGCACGACACGAGAGAAGAGCGAGGTCAGCTGCTCCTTCAAAACAGACATGACGTGTCTCATAAAACCCAGCGGCGTGAGGCCGGGGAAAGCGTTTATCTGTGAAAGAGAGAGTATCCAGAGACGGGAGGTGGTGCCAGCACTTGCCACTTGGTGTGTGCGTGCAGACGATGTGCTGGAAGCTTAAATCATTGATTTGACAAAGTGTTGGACGGCTCCACGGGGGGACCAGCCCAGGAGCTGCGTGGCGGCCTCCAGCAGTCTTTTTATGACCATTTATTTGTGAAAAAGTCAGCAAAATGGGAGGAGGGGGTCCCCCCCCGGATTTAAAGAAATATGGCCTTTGTGAATCAATTAGAAAGAACTTCATACCTGTCAAAGTTTATATCATAACTTTTCATACTTCTTGGGGGCAAAAAGACAATTTAAGATTAGGTTATGAACAATAAATACCTCACCTGTTGTGTTTGCGTAAACTGTTATAAATATTTTAAGTTTGAGTTGTTTGAAGGCATCATTAATCCTCTGGTTTTGGCCAGAATTAAACTGTTTCTCCAAACTGAGGTCGATCAAAGAGCTATCTACAACAGGTAGGATATTATCTGTTTATGACCTTTCTAAAGAACCCCACTTTACATTTAAAAGATCATTAAAAAGCTCTTTAAATTCTTTGGTCTGAACGTTTGTACTTACCTAATCAAGTTTTGAGTCGTCATCACTGCAGAACTGATTGCTCATTTTTTTATTTAAACGAGTTGAAATAATTAGAGGACCGTCAGCAAATTATCCCCTTGAGATTATATCTCCCATTTCTGAGAAGACCGTTTTCATCATCTGAACGGCGAATGTTTTTGCTCTCTTGCAACCAAATTTGGATTCAGGATTATGTTGCTCTGTTGTGTCTAAAGGTGCTTTATTTCCCAGAAATAAAGGGGGGCCAAGATCAGACCCAGGGGGTGCAGGTCCGCACGAAGGCTTGAGCAGAAAGAAAATGATTTAATAACACAAAAACAAAAGGCTGACATGGCAAAAAAAAAATACAGAAACATTAGGGAATTGGGGAGGAGGATATTAAGGGTTCATACCAGTGGACCCGATCGGAGATATAAAGGAAGCCAGGAGTTTAAAGGGGAAATGAAATAAAATATAAACATAATGAGTATTCATGTTTTTCTTTTAGTTAAACACCATCACAAAACACTCCAATGGTCTGTTTCTTTCATTTAAAACCTTAATGACTTGTTTTTCAAGTTTTTGTGAAGTGGGCTGATTGTGTGGGCGGAGTTACCTCCTTGATTTGTCGGCGTAGAAGGAGGCGGGGCCAGCTGTGGCAGACCGCTGCAGGACACTGAGCAGGTTACGGTCGCAGCGTTTATCAGGGGAAACGGGAGCAGAAGAAGAAGCAAGTTTTGTTAACGAGGACCGGTTTGAAAACACACATTTCACAAAAGGAACCCCCAAACTTTACAGCGACGTCACACAGTCTTCAAGGAGTTTCCCATCTGGACAGCGGGAGGCGGCCGGTGCCGGTCCGACAGGCGGCGGTTCTTCTATTGAAGGTTTGTATTTCAGGTGCTCCTCTTCTAAACGTTAACTGCAGTCAGTCTCCAGACTTTGGGCTGTAATTTTCACCAGGAGCTAAACTAACTACATCCATCCAACCTTCTTGTCCTTCAGGAAGCTGAAGAACGACTCAGCTGTTGGAGTTTTGGGTCAGTTTACACAATTAATTACAACAAACTGAACCATTTCACCCCCACACTATCTGTATTTGCTGTTTCCTGCCTTGTTCCTGTTTGGCTCTCGATACGTCACACTTGTGAGCGATCAGGAGAGACTCAGAAAACATGCACCGTTTATGATGTTCTTTTGATTTATGTTAGCTTCAAAACACTTTTCACTTCCCCCTTTTAAATGAGCTGCGAGTGGTGAGATAAGAGGCGACAGGTGAGACTAATGAACAGGTGTGAGTGAATGAACAGAGCAGAGGAGCAGGACTGACGCAGGAAACACTGTGAAACTCCAACATCCTTAAAGCCGCTCATAAAAAGCATAGCTGGTATGTCAGTGAAATGAAAGCGGATTTATTTTTTCTCCCTCATCATCTAGGAGTTTTTTTTTTTGTTTTTTTTTTTTAAAGTCAAAAATTTCCCCAAACTCTTCCCTGGCTGTACATCACAATCAGTGGTTTCATTTCACACTTTTTATTGTTGATTTCCTTTATTTTATTTTTTTTTTTACTTTGACACCTACGCTGATGAAAACGCACTGCAATGTGTTCCAGTACTATAAAGCTTTTCCTTCTTTTATGACGCAATTATATTTTAAAAACTCTGATTTATATTGTGATTGTTTCCTCATTAATTGGATTACTGTAGAGCATTCAGCAGCTACTTTGCACATTATCCTGAGGGCTCTGGTGCGTGATGTGCAAAAAAAACGGATTATCTCTAAGAAAGAAAGTTTCCACAGGAATTCTTATTTATCTTATCTGATGCAAGCCGAGCTCTCGTACAAGTACAGCATGAATCCATCCCATCCAGGGGTTTATCTGGATGGGATGAAGTGAACTGACATAAGTTTGCTAGAAGTTTGGGACATTTGACATGTTGGAGATGCAGTCCACCTAACGGGACCTAAAGATGCTGAATTCATCACAGATGCTGATCCACAGAGATGTCTGTAAATAAGCTGTAGTGTCCATATTTGTGCTAAAATATAAAATGCGTCACTCAGCCCACTTGTTTTGGCCCAGTGAAGCTAACAAACAACTATGCGAGCCCGTGACGCAGATAAAAACAACATTAAATCAAGATTTAGACACAAATTATGTTGAGTTTCTTTTGTCTTTTTGCAGGTTTCGTTGACAGCATTAAAAAAAAAAAAAAATGCCCAGGCACAACACTTCAGCACACGGCCGACTTCACCTCCATTTCACCCAATCAAAAACAATCAAGAGACCATGAACCGAGACGGATCCGGCTCCTGACCCGCTCCCTTGTCCCCATGGAAACCCCTGACCCGCTGGTGAGGAGCAGCCGTGACGCTTGCTTCTCCGCCGGCTTTGAATGATTGCTCACTAAACAGGAGGCCAAATGCCTTATTAGCTTCCCGATGCATCTCAGGACTCATTTATACAAAATAAATCATCAGTGGACAGTCTGCTAAATCAACGGGGACAGTCCGCCGCCGCCGAGGGAATATTGTGTTTCAGGGCTGCAGCTCTGAGCATCATAATGTCAAATCACAGGTTTGTGGTGAAGCAGAGAGGTCATAACACCATGTTGTTCAAGATTTATTACTTAAAATGTCTCCCAACCTGCCTGCTTTTGTTGTTTGGTGCAAAATGTAATGGGACAAGATAATAAGTGAATTAATCTAGTGTCTGCACACGTCTGTACTGTGGTGCCACGGTGTTGGGGCCGGATCGCTTGTCATGCTTCATTGTTGGGATTTTCTTTGTGTAAAAAAAAATCCTATTTGTTTTGATGTCAGTTCCCTGGAATGGGTGAGATTTTAGTACCGGTGTTCTCGCGGCAAAAGGAACTACTGTAAATTCATTTATCATGGCAACATGTTTAGGAAAGAAAAAAAAAACGTTCATTTTTTACAAATTTGGGTTCAGGTTTCACAGCAGTAACCCCATAAACAGAGATTCTTAAACAACATATAGGAACCCAGTAATGAATTAGAGTAAAAGCTGAGCCTCACCTGTAAGGAGCAGTAAGTCGTACAGTTTTGGTGAGGGTTGGAGCGTTAAAAAGCTTTTCTGGCCCGAGGCTGGAAGCGGTTTGTGACTGCTTCATTTTACTCTCCTGTGGTGCTTTTCTGCTTGTGCTGCCTTTAATAAATGTTCTGGACCCTCCCGGTGGCGTTGACGTTCTGCAGACATCACTGTCTCAGACAAGTGCAACTTCCGTGAAGTTGTTGCTGAGGATTTTGATTGCTAGAGAAGATTTTCCTCTTAAGAGATGCCGTCACTGCGGCGCTCCTGAGTGTGAGATCTTAAAGGTCAGCCTTTCCCTATCAACCTTCAAAGCGTATAAAGAAGCGCGAGGCTCCTCCAAGATGAAATGATCATCTGCTTGCTCATGTTGGTATTTCAGGGGATTTGTTCTCCTGACATCAGGCTATCAGTTTGAGCACCTCTTGGGTCCTGAATTATCGATCCTGCAGACAACCCGGGTGCAAATACGGACCTCCATCAAAGAGCACTACAGATAAAAGCAGACGGGAAACAACATGGAGGCTTGTTTTGAGCGGATAGCAAAGTATTATTGGGATAATGTGTGAAGAGATTCACCGTCCACAAAGACAAACTGAGAAATCACGCAAACTATTATCTTCTTTTAAACAGAAAATGATCAAATCAGCCCCCTGCTGCCACGTTCAGAGCTGGGGCTGATTTTTATTCAGACTGACCACAAACACGTCTTCGTTGGTGAGTTTTTCCAGAACTTTTCAACTCTGGCAAAGCGCCGCCCCGGCACAACAACTAACAACAAACTGAATATTGATTATTCCTTTCATTTGAACAATGACACTGTTTTTAATCCCAGACCATTGTAAGATAAAGTGGATTCATTTCCTGTCAGAGAGCCATTAAAACGGAAAAGCAGGAACATAAGTGTCTGACTTATTCCCTCTTATGTACTGATTCAGATTGATGCCACTCTTCCTTGAATATACTTATTATTTTTTTATCATTTTTTTGTAAACTGTTTAATAAAGCGTTCACAGAAGCAACACCATAAATACTGGTATATTAAGGTAAAATCTCACTGAGCTGCAGCTGTTGGAAACTCAAAACTGCCAGATATTGTTGAAAAAAATAGGCAAATTTTCATTTGCACAGTGTTTGTGACCAAGCACAGAGTTTTTAAAAAAAATCTGGGTTTATCTTGATATGCATGACTTGCAAAACTGCTTTCCATGCCGTGCACTTTATTTTGTTGCCCACGTTTATGATTCAATCTACCAGAGTCCACCTTAGAAATGAAGGCAGGCAGATCTGGCTGCTGGGGTTTTTAGACTTGGACATTTGGGACAATAGTTTCAGATGTTTTCTGTCATAAAGAGAGCTACCAAGACAGGTTAGAGATGCCTGAGACAAAATAAAGGTTGGAGACGGGTTAGAGATG
>JAOXNZ010000098.1:15058944-15070068 GCA_028566095.1 Kryptolebias brasiliensis | reverse complement strand
CAGTGACTGCTGGAGATAGGCACCGGCTGCCCGCGACCCGGAATGGAAAAAGCTCAGACCCTGGTTATGTTAAAGGCATTTATGAACACAACCTCTAGAGGGAGCTGTGGACTTAATTTTAATGTCAAAGGACAGAGAACCAGTGAACAGGAACAGTGATGTGTAATACTGGCCAGCAACTGTGAGGTTCTCATTTTGACACAATTTAAGACACGTCTAAACTGCTTCAGTGAGCTCCAGTTTGTGGTGAAAAGCAGACAAATGTATTTTCAAAATGTGCATTACTTGTACGTACTTTGAACTTTTTCTTAAAAGGAATTTCTACGTTTTAACTTTTTAAAAAATGTCTAAGTTCTCTACTTTTATGATGCTAACTCATCAGAATCGTAACAAGAATCCAAATGCACATGTATTGTGATGTATTTGTGTAATTGTCAAACTAACTGCGTTAACTTTCAACTCATTCACACAATATGTCCCATTGCATAATTCAGTTCTGCTTTAAAGGAAGGCTACCCTACATTTATCTCTTACCTTTAATGATAAGAGAAACAAACAAATCCAGCTGTAAAACTGCATGAGTCTAGGGCGTTAAAACTGAGATTTGATTTTAAAATAGGTAGTAATCCATGACCAATCCATGCATTTCTTTTTCCTAAACTTTGAAATTAAAGCTGTACATTTAAATTTCAATCTTACTCTGAATGCTTAATTTTATCATCACTGTAGTCATGTACAGAGAGGTTAATTTAAAGTAAAAAACAAACAAAAAAAACGTGTATAACTCTCTAAATATCAAATACTTATAGACCAGACTATGTATTTTGACTTTAATAACAATGAATGAATAAAAGTATACAGGTAACTCAAAGAAAACACAGACACGGGTCATTTTATTTACACTTCTTCGTGAAGGTAATTCCTAAAGAGCATGCCAGTTTTTAGTTCTGTAATCCAGTGTGGATCCTTGAAAGGACCAGGAGGGTCACCTGACACAATAAAATATCGACTAATTCTTCCTACGAAAGCTAATGTTTCAGATTGGTGTCATTCTTCAAAACGTTTGCAGAAATCAGTGAATATTTGACTTAAATTACCTGAAACAAGGAAAAGTCCTCACAGCTTAAAGTTCCATCGGGCGCCGCCATAGTGGATCGCAGGGTCCTCCACAGAATCAGCCAGACGCGACTGTTCAAGAAAGTGCCTGAACAGAAATTTATATTTTCTACGTGTTTATTTCTGTTGTCATTTGGTTTAAAATCTAAATAGGCATAAAGCACAACTAACTACGTATTTGTCATGAAAAAGCATTGCGCTTTTTTTTAGCTTGTGCTAAGCTAACATTCGACCGGTTTTTTTTATGGTGCCTAATCTTACAAATACCAATTATAAAAAAATATAACCGCATCCAACTGTTAAACTGAGAACAGAATTTAGTACTTATTTTTTTAAAGCCCCCGTAATGTTTTGATCAGGCGCATTTCAGACGCCTAAAATCACGTGACAGGCTCTGTTTTGGTCAGCTAGTTGACTTTCATGTTGATGAGCTGAAGGGGACCAGAGGAAGCGACCGCGGCTGTTTTCACTTAGACCCGTGCAGCCTCACGGACACTTGTTGTCGATTCCAGCATGAATCTCGTCAGATGTCGCCTGTCCGTGAGAAACCTCCTCGGTTCGTATGGTCAAGTTTATTTATATTTATATCATTAGCAGGCGCCATCTCGTCCTGTTGTTCTTGTTGTTTATTTAAAACTGAATTTGTGTGACACGTCTAGCGCGTTCAAATGTCTTTTTTTTTTGTCTTCGTGATAGTTTTTCTTTAATTACTATAGGGTGGTTACATGCAGGCTGTGGTTTCTGCTCCCAGTCGCGTTTTTATGACGGTAATTACATTTTATGACTGAAATGAAGTGAGAATAAAACTGTCTCACAACTTTGCTTCGTCGTGTTTTTTGCCTAAATCGTTAGGCGCCCACTTATTCTATTTAACAAACGCTGATTCTGTTGATATTTTTCTTTCATTCAGCCTGCGATGACAGCTGAAAAACAGCTTCCGATTGACAAAAACTATCTCCTATTTCCCAGTTTTGCTCCCATTAGCTGTGATAACACTCGTCTGTTGATATTAAGACTGACTGAGGAGCATCCAGAGCTGATAATTAGAGTAATAATCCTTGGCTGCAGCTGTATAAAACACACTGTCTCTGAACAGGTCAGAGGATCAGAGGGATGTGCAGTAAGAAACTACAGGAGACCAAAGCAGAGTCTTCAGCACAAGGTGAAGGAGTTTTGTTTTACAAACCGTCTTCTCGTTCATTTTTCTTGTGCTTTTTTTTACCCCCCAATTTTGTCTCAACATCCCCAACCCCCAATGCAACACGATCCTCTTAAGTATTTTCTTTCTGGCAGTGCAGATAGATGTTACACGTCTGATCGCATTAACAGGTTGTCCCTTTTTTTTAAATTTGTGAAAGCCGTTAAAGTGGTATGCACCCCCCACACACACACACACACTTTGTCAAATGGGTTTTCTGCATCACAGAGTGCTTTCAAAAGTCAGGAGTGTTGACTGTTTGCTTTTGGGCCCAAAGGACTGAGAGGAACACAGGAAATGTGATGACAGTTGTGATGGGGGGGGGGAATCACTGACTTGTTTAGGGAAACGGATAAGCTAGCGTGCGCTGGTTTGTTTTGCTTTTCTTTGTTTATCATTATGTGTTCCTTTCATACAGAATCCCGTCCCCTATTCAAAGTCCCAGGCTACAAACCCTCTGCGATGGACAAGAAGATGTTAATCTGGGCAGGCCGCTTCAAGACCGCGGACCAGATACCAGAGACTGTGTCGTAAGTGGTCTTTTCCTGTTTAAACCAGACCTCCCAGCACACCGCTGTCCGCTTGCCTTCACATCACAAGAACAAAGCTAACTAACTGAATGAGCGGCGGTGCGGCGTGTAGCTGGCCCTCCGAGACGTCTGTTTGTAGCTGGAGGTAAGCGACATCAGGGTGGAGATCACGTCTGATCTGCCACTGAGATAAAAAAAAAAAAAAAAAAAGATCTGCTAGTCACGCTTAGTAGGTAAGACGGTCCCAGCCGTTGGACTCGAGGGGCACGGGACAAACTGAAATGTGAGAACAACTCAGGAACGTGTCAAAAGACTTGATTGTTCTTATCATAAATGTTGATTTAAGATGTGAAGATAAGTTTGAAAAGCCAGTGATATAATTTACTGGTATCGTACAAAAGAGCTGTTAACGTGGTGTGGAGCCTAAACCCAAAATATCAATTATGACCCTTTTTTATTACCACTAAATATGATAAGAGTTATTTAAATAACTTGCATTGTTATAGGTTCGAGATGATCGACTCTGCCAGGAACAAAATCCGAGTGAAAGCTGCCTATGTGATGATAGCGATGACATTAGGGGCCTGTGTATTGATGGTGGTTATGGGCAAAAAGGTGAGTAACAGTGACTGTGCAAAATTTCTTCAGCCGTTCTTTCAGTAGCTGTCTAAGAGGAATAAAAAAGGAGGTGGAAGAACAGGATTTGTGCTTGTCTGCACTAGTAGCTTTTTAACCAGATGTCAGGTTTTGTTTGCTTCCAGATTTGCAGAAATCTTCAAAAAATAGCACATTTGAGTAGCGTAAAGTAAGTTTGGATGGATACATTACTGCGCATATTAAGGATTTTTTTTTGTTTTAATTTTGTTTTCACAGGCTGCAGGTAGAAACGAGTCCCTGACGTTTTACAACATGGAGAGGAAAGCCAAGTGGAGGGAGGAAACGGAGAAACGAGAAGCAAACGGGGAGGCTTTGCCTCAGAAGGCTCAGTGAAGGAGCTCATCCCAGCAGCGTTATTATACATTTCCCAAACTTTGGGCACGGAGCGTCTCCCTTCCTGCTCCCACCTTACAGAGGAGTAGAACCACCATGAAATAATCAGAGCAGGTAGAACTTATTAGCACTTTTTGATCCGAGGGATTAGCCTTACCGTGCGAGAACTTGTGCAGAAAAGTCGAACGGCATCGTTTTAACTGCGCCAAGTTTTTCCAGTAGTAGCACTTAACTGTTGTGACGGGAAATTAAATGTAGGCAACAAATTCTGATTAGATAAGTGCTAAACTTTAAATACTATAATAAGATTTGTATTGGTCTCTAGTTTTGTCATGACAAAAAACAGCGTACCAGACATAAATGTTTTTATTTTGTTCATATATCAATATCACAAGGCTTTTTTATGGCCGTTGTGGCATTTTGTTTGTAGAAAGAAAACAACCAAAAAGGAAAACGGTTTAATAAAGTAATGCTTCTTGAGATGTGTAATCTGATTTTAACCAATTCATCTGTTCTTTTGTGCATCAAGACTCCAAAGCTAAAGAGGAAATTTTCTCAGCCAGTAAAATATGAAGTGTGAAAATGAATTCATTTCAGTGGTTCAGTTTTCTGAAGTTGCCATTTTATTCTAACTTATTGGGCTGTTTTAGCGACAGACCTTGTATGAATAAAACTGATTCACTTACCACTTGTATCAGTTTATGAAACAACTTTTATGCAAATGGCATAACAGGACAGATGCACGAACCCAACACAAACAAACAGTAATGAACAAGAAGAGCTGCTCATCTCTTGCTGAGAATCAAAACAAAAGTAAGCAATGTGAACAGACCATGGTAAACAAACATTCAGTTGTGCTAACTAAAGGTGATTGCCAATGTTTTTTTTTTCTTTTATTTTGTTGAAATTATATGGAAAAGTTTCTGTTGAACAGGGATTATGACACCATCAGCTACAGATACAAACTCCCAAATAATAACAACAAAAAACAATCCTCAGGCCTAAGAGTTGATTCGTGTGCTGATTTGGCATGATCGAATTGGAAAATTGTACCTGAACATGTTGGAAAGTCGTGTTTTAGACTTCTCACGTTTCAAAACAGCCAATTTTCCAAAAGCAGAACATTACTTTGTACAAATAAAGTTTTTCTAATTTTTCTGAGGCAACATAATCCTCTGATTGTGACAAATAACTGCTGACATTTTCAGTCCACAATCTGCCCGTTCCCTTTCGGAGGGGAGGCTGAACAGTTTAATTGTTGCCGTGCCAGGAGGGGGAAGAAGATAAGAACACCCCTCTTTACATCTCACTTCCTGAGGAAAAGCCGTGCCATCAACCAATTAAAAAGCGAATGTAGAAATGCCCGTCCATGAACGGGCATCAGTCCAGAACTAAAGTGCTGCAAATTAAACAAACTTATAGCATAATTAAAATAAAATTACAAAAAAGATCCCGCTGGTTTGCTGCTGGACAGAATCTAGTTATATAGTCTGCTTTGTCTCGTCTAAGTCCATCCAATAGTCTCAGTGCAAGGGAAGACTCCAAGTCCCATGATTCCATGGGGTTGTATATGTCACGCCAGAGGAGGCAGTCTAGACTCTTTGAGGATGGAGCCAGTGCAGGAAGAAAAAAAAAGTCCCAATACTGGTTAGAGGAATGATATGAAACCCAGGTGGGAATGCAAGCAGCTTGGTTTGCCACAGGCAAACTCCACCCCACAGCAACAAAGTCAAGTTTCTAATTAGTCCATCTGTGGTTTGAAGAGGTGGTGAGGAAATTAAACCTCCATCTGAGAGTTAAGTGCCTTTAATAGGAAGTCTGTTGTGTCCTGTGAAACTATCACACATGTGGTTAACGTTTCGAAGTCAGTCCAGTGTTAAGGTTAGAGCATCCTCTTGGGGGGGGGCAACCACATCTTTTTGTCGGGTCATTAACGCTTCAGACAAGCAGCGCAGTCCAAGTCCTCCTGCTGAGAGATGGAGCTTGCCAGTCCTAAAAAGAACCAACAGAGAAAGAGGGGGTCTTGTTCTCGATGAGCAGAGGAGAAAATCCAAAGAGTAATGTGGAGGCGCCATTACAAGGAAAATCTGCAAGTAGGAGAAACTGAGGCCCTGATCAGATGACGAGGTTCAGATGATAAAGTAGTCGGCACAAAACTGAACGATTAACTGAACCTTCACAAACTGGCTGACAGGACTGCAGAAACTGACCCATGTTGGACGTACACACAGACGTGTGCTCCTGAAATGGTATATCTTGTTATCACGAGAACGATTACATCCATCTCTCTGATGGCAAGAGGAGAAGGGCGAGGGAATGTCGCCGCTCCGGATCTTGGCTGCAGGGCAGAGATTGAGAGAAGTGAGCATGAGGTGAGGATGAAGCTGGAGCACGATGGCAGGGCCGGGTTTAGCATTATAGCTGGAAGCCCTCCATCGGGGCCTCACACTGCTGGAAGAGGAACTGCTGCTGCTGCAGGTCGACGGCCGGAGCCAGAGACGGGTCCTCGTCTTCCGTGCTGAAGTAGCGCTCGATCAGGTCGAAGGCTTTCTGGTAGATTTCCTGGTTCTCGTGACCCTGCAGGAACTCCAGCTTGTCCAGACCTGAGAGGCAGAGAAGAAAAAATAAAACTTTAAACAGTCAAACATAGTACATATAATAAATCAATCAATAAATAAAGAGGTTTATGATGTGCCATTGCACTGTATATTGGGCCAAAGCTTCTCAAACCAAAATAATTTGATTAAAACAAAAAAATTGTTTTTGTTTTTTCCATCTTTTTACACAATTCAACAAAAATTGGATTGCATTAGGCTCTTGGTGATGGAATGTATATAAAAAATTAACAAGATTAGTTGTCGCTTCTCTTCAAGAGAGGAGGAGTGGGGTTAACGTGTGTGTGTGTGTGTACACACACTAACCGTAGGCCTCTTCGATGAGTGCGCAGTAAGGGTTGATGCCTCCTCCCCTTTTGGCCTCCAGTTCTCCCAGTCGCAAGATGTTCTCCAAACCATTCAGAGCCACCTGAACTATTTTGGAGTCCATGAGTGTGAGCAGGTCACACAGAGGTTTGATACAGCCAAGTTCCACAAGATGCCTGTAGGTGGCAGTAAACACATCTAGAATTGATCTTCATTACTTTAAAAAAGTCACTTCAATTACAAATAAAGAAAAAAAGATTGGCTCTTAATGATGGTTCCTACAATATCTTTTTACTAATAGTTAGGAAGCATAAGATGAGACAGGGTTTACTTGCTACATGCAGTTTTGAGATTTGTCAATATATATTATTAACTCTAAAATATAAAATCGACAGCCTTAGGACAACCTTGAACTTATGCAACAATTCCAGAAACAAAAATCAAAGCTAACATCTTTTCATGAACATCAATTCTGGTCATAGGAGTTACTTTTCTGCACAGTGGTACAAAGTAAAATCTAAAATTATTTGTGCACAGTAGCACCAACTGTATGGGATAATTAGTTGGATAAAGCGCACTGGTGTTCTACCTAATCTGCTCTGCGGAGCCCCCCGAGGTGGCGTTGGTAATGGCCCACGCCGCCTCTTTCCGTGTGCGAAACTCTGCTACTTGCAGGATGGTGATGAGAGGAGGCAGCAGACCTGCATCTATCACCATCTGTGATCAGGGAAACTTTTTAGATACATGTGCAATTATTCAACTTCTATAAGAAAAAAAAATGTGTGCAGACGAACCTGTATTTGTGCTCGATTCCCTGCTGTGATGTTGGAGATCGTCCAACAGGCCTCTTTCTTGATGGACTCCTTGGGGCTGCTCAGGAGGTGCAGTAGGGACTGCAGCGCTGAACAGTTCAGAATCACCTAACACGATAAATGCATAAATCACACAAGGTCAAAACATCCAAACTCCTTCAGAACAAACATTAAAAGAGTTTGTATAGATAGTGCTGTTACTTGTGTCTGGAGATCATCTCCAGTGACGATGTTTCCAACAGCCCGGAGTGCAGGAGACACCACCTTATAATCAGCGTGCCTAGAGGGAAGCAGAATTGTAGCCTGTCAGCAGAGTGTCTGACGTTGTTTCTAAAGTCAGCAAAATATTCATAATAAATCTCTATGTTGATTTCATAGCCTAAGTAGTGGAAATGATTCATGCACATGCAAGATTCTGTTACTGTCTCAGCTAATATTGGCTGCCTTCTTACTGCTATTAAGCTAGTCTAATAAGTTTCTTTTTATAATAATAATAATGTCTCTGTAACGTGTTTGAGGTCTTACATCAGCAATTCCACTAGCCTCCGACAGACTCCTGAGTCAATAACAGCCTGGATTTTGTCATTAGGGCCATCAGACAGGTAGGATAGTGCCCAGCATGCATCAGCTAGGATGTCTGTGTCATTGACAAACAGCAGCCAGGACAGGACACTGAGACACGGGGACACCTAGAAGAAACAATGGGACATGGAGAAGTACAGGATAACAGCTCTGAGTTATGAAAGCACTTTTTCCCTTTGGTTCAGATATTGACAATCCAGCTTGTGACCTTGAAATGGGAGCTTTGCTGTACTTCAGCAATATGAGAGATGTGCAGTTGCCATAGCAATAGATATCTTGTTAAATTACCTTAGCAAAGTCCGGAGGTGGGTTCTTTCCTCTACAGAGGTTTGAGAGCGCCCACACTGCGTTCCTCATCATTGTTAGACGATTCTGTCTGGCCAATAACCTGCAAGTAAAATTTTACAGACCAAAATTGTCACGTTCTTTTTTTAAATTCCAAGTATTTATATTTCTTAAGGCAACAACGTAAGACCGAGTTGCCACTTACTGCAGCAGGGAAGGCAGGATGTTGCACTCTATGACAAAGTCTCTGCATTCTGTGCTATCGCCTGCTATGTTTCCCAAGGCCCACACCGCCTGATGAGTAAAGCATTTATTCAAGTTCGACATCAAGCAATATATCAAAGTACTATTTTCAATAACATGACAATAAAAGACTACATTTTTGCTGAATTCATGGGTATAAAAAACAATGACCTGACAGAGCAGTGGTGTAGAGTAAGAAAATCTTACCTGTTCCTGCACATCTTCAAAATCTGAGCTGAGCATCTCTATGAAGATGGGCACAGCTCCTGCCTGGATCACAACCCGTGTCTGGTGGGATGTACCTGAAGCAATGTTGGTCAACACCCATGCTGCCTCAAACTAAAAAAAACAAAACAAAATGCATAAAAAGAAATTTAACTATGTGAAGTATTTGAATCACAAGAGAGTAGGAGTGAAATGTACCTGCAATGTGCAGTTTTCTCTTCTCTTCAGAAACTCCACAAAACGCTCCACCACCCCTGGAGTGGCTATAACTTCATCAATGGGAGGGTTGGGTTCTGTGAGGGCCATACAGTGGTGGGGAAGCAAGATGGCAACAAGAAATGTTGACAAGATGATCAAATTATCATAAAAACCACAAAAGAATGACACTTTGGTAGTAAATTTTTTTTTAAGATTTTGAGAATTTTGAAAAGTATCTTTAATTCACAGTTCAAAATATGTGTTAAAAAAACATTGCATAGAGAATAAAGTCCACTGCAAGCCACACATGAGGAAATGCACCCAGTTAAGGCAATCATACCTTTAGAAAGAAGTTTCCTAAAGCGCTGAGTGCCTATTAGCTGCTGCTCAGGAGAACTGGAGAAGATCATCTGAATCATGTCTTCAGAGATCACCCCACCCTGTAAGGTGCAGCAATAGGACATGTTTCACAACAAGTAAACAATGGCTTTGTGCGTAGATAGAATGCCTTCTCACCATGAGTGGGTCCAGGTTGTTGGCTTGCGATTCCAGATAGCCGCTATCTGCCATTCCATCATCCTCAAGGGTGCTGTCATCTTCCACCGTGGCAACATTTCGCCTTTTAAAAAGCTGTAAAAGAGAAAAGACATAGAGGTGCTCTGTTCCAGCATTTACTCTGTGGTTCTTCGATGGTAAATTAATGAGAAGGACATCATTTCACTTTATTTCTATGTCACACTTTGCTTACTTGTTCATCCTTCTTCTGTTTTCGTAGCTGCAAGCCTTCCTCTTCCCTCCTCCTTCTCATCTCATCTGTGTTGAGAGACTTGTTCTTGTAGCTCTTGAGTCGTGCATTGTCCTTACTTTGACTCATGGTGTAGCCTGTTTACAAACACATGTCCATTACTGACACATGACTTTGGAGCATTTATTATTGAGCTCCTAGTTATTACACATCTAGATCACAGGTCAGTCACATTTGGCAGGAGAATCCCTAACTACGGAGGTAACGAAGATAACTTCACCCGTCTTTTACAGCTAATGAGTAGATCATTCCTCAAAACAAATAATGCTTAACAACTAAAAGCAATAAGACACCTTGCTAGCAGGTTAGCTTTCACTGGCCACACTGCGCGATTTATAGGTAACTAATCATGTCACGTTTGGTTACGCAAGGGAGAAAACTTCCAGTTATCAGCTCACACCGCTGAACAGAACGAGTCTAAAAGACATTAATGTCCACACTTGGTCAAACTACTTAAGTGACAGCGGCTGTTAGCCTCCGCTAGTGGCTAACTGGATGTTAGCTTAGCTCGAGACCAAACTTAACGCACTCAACAGCCCGACGGTTCCTAAACGTTTCTGACTAAAATAATAAAAATATCTTGTTATTGTCAAGGCTCGCCAAATACAACCAATAAAAGCGTGTACATTTATAATTATCTGACCTGTCAGATTGGACTCGTAATCCCCTTATTTGTTAGGCCACCGTTCGTAGAGCCGTCGCCGGTATGCTACTGCGCATGCGTGGTATTTAACGCACAAGGAGACTCCCAGCGTAGCTGAGGACGTATCTGTAGCTCCGCCCACAGAGACGCTTTTGTAAATGTCAGCCACTTCGGTCGGATAGTAAAGAACACCCTCTACAAATGAAAGCGCTGGTTTCAGAGTTAACATTTCAACTCACGCTTCACACAGCTAATGAGCTCGCGCGGGATAAAAGAATACGTTTAATTTCAAAGGGGCCACACGCGCTGCCGTCCGCCCCTTGTCAGGTTTTAAGGGACGTGATGCCAAACGGTGCAGGTGTCAGTTTAAATGTGGCATTACCTTTTCTTTTTTTTCAAGCAGACACACCGGCGCCAATGACCATCAAATGACCTGAGCTTGACCACGGATCGTCTGTGCACTCTCACACACATACACACCCCCACCCGCACCCACACCCACACACACACACGTTATCATCACCACACTGCCTGGCCACTAATCAGTGTCAACCAGGCACAACAAGTAGGCACAGT
>JAOXNZ010000098.1:14960972-14971125 GCA_028566095.1 Kryptolebias brasiliensis | reverse complement strand
TAAGTACTTCGATACGAGCTTAATGCTGCATGTGCTTCCATTTATTTCATTTAGTTGTGTGTGTGTGTGTGTGTGTGTGTGTGTGACTTAATTTACCTGTTTACATGTGAGCTTTATCAAATCAGCATGGGAAGCAGCCGTTCTCTTTACTGAAAGCTAAAACTTTCAACATATTCTCTTATTTATAGAGTGGTCTTTTGCAAAATGAGCAGGTAAGCGTGCACAGCTCCGTAACACCATGCCAACATAGCTCCCACCACCTTCTGTAACAACAAGGAAACTGATGTTTTGCTCTGAAAGATTCACCATTCAGTCAGATAATCTGTGTGCTCCTCAGAACGTCAGGCTTTTAAGTGAGAATAATGATCTCATTGGCTTATTGTAAGAAAGGAACTAGAGGGTCAGCGTAGACGTTAAAGAAAATGGAAGAAAGTAGAAATCACATACATGGAAATATGAAGATATTCAGTTAATTTACTAAAATCTTTGAGTTAAAGAACTTTTGTTTCTGTGAGACATGTTGCAGATATGTCACAAAGTCAGAGCTGTTTTAAGACAAACGTTTCTTTTTACAGATTTCACTTCGTCCCTCAGAGTTCTCAAACCGTCCGTGCGTGAGGACGCAGCGGTCCAGATTGAACAGATTCCTGAAATTACAGGAGAATCTGTTGTTTATAAATATATATATGGCTGAGGCGCTCCTGTTGTGCGTTCCACGTCTGAACTCCAGACAATCTCCAGGCTCAGATGTTCAGACTTCATCCAGCGACCGTCGTGATAAAACACCTGTTTTCCTCTTCAGCAGTGGTGTCCAATCCTGGTCCTGGAGGGGCACTACCCTGCATGTCCTGGTAATCACCCAGTCATTCAGATCATGCAGGGAAACACCTAAAACATGCAGGATAGCTGCCCTCCAGGACCAGGATTGGACGCCGCTGCTCTATAGGGTCAGTGACGTTCGTCAGTCCTCCCTGCTGTTAGGAGCGCTGCAGTTCAAGTTCAGAGCCACTGGGAGATGAAAAACATATTAAATGCAGCTGTAAATGCATCGCTCTGTTCTGACGAGGAAACAGCAGATAGGTTGCTGCCCCCTTTCAAAGAGTTCAGGCTTGTTCAGCTGCTGCAGCTGTGCGACGAGGGCGTCCATGTTCGCTGCAGACTGAGCAGAGGACGCTGTGGAGGGAGAGTCGCACCAAGACTGGAAACTGCAACCCCTCAAGTCCACACAAACGCCAAAACATTTCTGATTGGACACGCAGAGCAATTATCAACGAATCACCGTTCAGTTCAGTTTAGTCTGAAAGGCCCGTTAAGAACAAACATCCTAGAAATGAATCAATTGGATCGATGTAGTTTTCCTATCCAATTTATATTAAAAGGACTTTTACTAAAGTGAGCTTTAAGCACCTCAAACCACAGGAAAAGACCTGGAGGACAGTGTTGGCCAGTTCAAACCGTCTGTTAGCGTGAGACAACAACGGTGTGTTTCTGTCAAAGAACGCAGTCTGAACGTTTGATGTTTGTTTTCGTTTTTTGTATCTGACAGACGAGAATTTCATTCTCAAACACGACAAACCCTTCCTGCTGTCGATGGCCAATCGTGGGAAGAACACGAACGGCTCACAGTTTTTTATGTGAGTCACCGGCGCCACGAATACACCAAATGTTTTCCTGTCATCCTCCATGTCCTGCGGTAGTTGTTTCCTCCTTCCCTTCCTCTGTAGTGAACCTGCAGAGTAGATATTGTCATTTGTCCCTCCTCTCTGTCTCTCTGTGTCTCCGTCTCTCTCTCTGTCTGTGTTCAGTTAGATTTCAAAGTGCAGAGAAACATTGGATTCTTCCTTTTTTTTACCCACAAATGTGTTACATTTTTTCTCTTGCCGTTTTTGTGTAAAATTTACAGAAACTCTAGCATCCTGCTCTTCCAAGGTAATGTGTCTCAAAGGCTGTGTTTCTCTCTTTCTCTCTCCTGACTGTATATTTTTTTTTCTTCACGTAGTTCTTTATATTTACAAACATTCTGCACAGTAAGATATTTCTGACAGTTTCACTAATGGCTTTAAGTGTTATTTGACTTGGTTAGACAAAGTTATCACCATGAGATTAATTTCCTTTATGAATAACAGGATGTAAACCACTAAGGATGAAGCTGTAGACAAACCTTTACTCTTTAGGGGTGGATTAGTTCAGATTAAAACATGATCAGGTCATTTGCTTCACTCCTGATTGGTGTTATTTCAAAATTTAAAGGGTCTTAAACTGATTTGAAATCAAATCTATATAAAAAAAAAAGATTTTTCCTGAGATCTGTAGCATCCTTCTGTCGTCTGCATTACTGGTTTTCTCATTTTTCACCCATTTTGTTTTCTATTTTTATGACTCCACCAACAACAACTGGTTGGTTCCTGATTTGGTGGATATTCTATAAACAGCACAACCAAGATGGCACCCCACCTTGATGGGTAAGAGGTTTTACCTTCGCTGTGGCAATATAAAGTCTACGTAACACTAGGAAGCAGTGAAATAGCTTACGATGACTTCTTAAACCAGCTGCAAAGAAAGTAGCTGAAAAACAGGCACTTCAGTCCTCTGATTTTGTTGTATTTTGATTACAAGCTGTCACCGTTTTGTCCTCCTGAACGAGCTTAAAGATTCAGTAAAAAAGGTCCTAACATGAACTTTAAATTTGTGCTAAACCCGAGCTTCAGCCGCCGGGCCGTGTGATGTCGTGAAAGGAAAACCAATCTCTCTTCTCGCCGCGCAGCGTCGACGTCGTCTTCGGCCACGTCATCTCTGGCTTCGAGGTGATCAAGAAGATCGAGGGGCTGAAGACCGATTCGGCGAGCAGACCCTACGCCGACGTGAGGGTGGTGGACTGTGGGCAGCTGATCACAAAGTCCGCCAATGATGGTAGGTCCAGCGTGGTTTGCTTTACTCCACCTGTCGCCACGTTTGGTAGATGTTTATTCTTTCTTTGGCGTTCATAACGTTGCTCTTTTAATCACTTTGCACAGCTTATAACAAGCGCCTGACAGCTTTGTCTGCACAGTAATGAACAAATCTTCATTTTAGCTCCTCATTTATCATCTCCAAGCTCATTTGTTCCCTTTAAATCTTTTATCTGAGGTTTGTTAAATCCTGTCACCTCGCCTCTTTAGTGGGACTAATGCTGCGATCAACAAATCCCACCTTTTATTTCTTGTTAAGTCTATTGTTTTGCCCTTGAGTGCAGTTGGGTAATGGTGTCAGAGGTTAGCGTTTGGGTGGGAGAACTTCCCCGTCTAACTTCGATAAAGGTCATGTAATCTGAGCTTCTCCCTAATGGGGATTAACGAGGTGATCTTTGTGGCTTCAGCCCACCTCACCCTGCCGACGCTCCGTCAGATTCCTTCTGTAAGTTTGTAGGTTTCAATTCATTCCCAACCGTTCTGCCGGGGTTTTTACTTCCAGTGCTCGAAGGCAAGCGGAAGAGAGCCCCCCTGAACTCGGACGACTCGTCCTCCCGCTCGTCGGGAGAGTCTGGAGGTGAATCAGAAGAAAAGCTCAAACACCACAGCAACAAAAAACACACAAAGGTTAAACAGTTGAAAAAGAAAAGGAAGGTGGGAAAAAAGATGAATCTTCTTCCTTCTGAGCAGAGGTGCTTTTTTCTCTTTATCCTCTTCACATTTTACTGTTTATACTGTAAATCCTCTCATTTATGGAAACGTGCTGCGTTGCCTCAGCTCTCCGGAGGCTGCAGGGGAAGAGATGGGAAGGAATGAAGCTGAAGAGGAGAAGGAGCCCGGTGGGAAGAGGGAGAAGCCCGTCGTCCGGCCGGAGGAAATCCCACCGGTGCCGGAGAACCGCTTCCTGCTGCGACGGGACATGCCCTCTCAGGAGATTAAAGCAGAAGTGTCAGTAATCAAAGATCCCATCACATGCTGCACAGCTTACACTTTACACTTTAATAACAACCTAATCTTTCAACCGAATCTTGTGTTTTCAGTCTCGAGAAAGAAGAAACTACTCCCTCAGCTGACCAGAAACCATCTGTGTCGAAGTCCGGACGGAAAATCAGAGGCAGAGGAACAATCGTACGCTCGCTTCTCGAACAAGATCAGAGATAGTTTGTTTTAATTTGGGCTACAAGGGAGTGATGCTTAACGTGTCGCAGGAGTTGTCTTTAATTGTTTCAGTCGGTATAGGACGGAAAGTGTTTTTTTGTTTTTTGGCTGAACCATTCGTGCAAAATTAATGACAGGTCATTTATTTTGACTTTGCAGCGATATCACACCCCCACGAGGTCGAAGTCTCGTTCTGCGTCCGTTGAGGAGCGTGGAAGCAGCGAAACGCCGCCGCATTGGAAAGAAGAAATGAAGAGGACCAAAAACTATCAGCCTCCGAGCATGGAGAGGTGGAGCAAAGGAGACAAGTAGGAGCTGCAGGTGACCTTCCTTTTTAAGGCTCAGCTTCTCTTTAGTTTCCTTCACGCTTGTTTTGACTCGACAGATTGAACGACCACTCCTCGAGCAGATGGGACGACAGAAGCGGCTCCGCTCGGTCCCAGTCAGGAGAACGCTCCTCAGACCACAGCTCAGAGAGGTCCAGCCTGCACCGGCAGGCGAAAAAAGGGAAGAAGAAAGCCAAACGCAAGAAGAAGAGCAAAAAACGCAAACACAGCAAGAAGAAGAGCGCTAAGAACGAACCTCAGGAATATTGCAAGTCAAAAGGTGAAAGGTCGGCGTCTTCAGAGGGGAAGTCTAGAAGATCCCGGTCACGGACTCGTTCTCCTTCAAGTCTGCATCCGTCGTCGACCAGGAAAAGACCACGATCCTCGCTGTCTGTTTCCAAGTCCAACTCGAGGTCCTACACAACCAGCCGATCCAGATCCGGAGGACGGTACAGGTCCTATTCAAGATCCAGAAGCCGCTCCAGGTCCAGAAGTCGGTCTTTATCTAGATCCAGATCTCCATCCTTTTCTCAGTCTCGATCAAGATCTAGGAACAGATCCAGATCTAAGTCCAGATCAAGGTCCAGATCCAGATCCAGATCCCGATCAACTTCTCGGTCTGAGTCTAGAAAGAGGAGCGGAACCAGATCTCCGAAGAAGAGACAAATTAGGAAGCCCAAAGCAGACTCCACGATGAGTGTGACTGAGAAGCTCCCAGAAAACAAAATTCCTCTCGTCCCCAAGCTGCCGGCAGTCCCGGCCCCTGAAAGGGTCCCTGTCATCCCTCTGAGCGACAGTCCTCCTCCCTCCCGCTGGAAGCCGGGGCAAAAACCCTGGAAACCCTCCTACATTCATATCCAGGAAATCAAAGCTAAAGCAGCACCCAGTAAACCCTCTGCTGCTGCACCGGCGGCGGAAACCGTCCCAGAAAAGGCTTCAGTTTCACTGAAATCTGGACCAGAAGACTCTCGGCAGCACAAACCTGCACGCCGTTCCCGCAGGTCGTCCAGAAGCGAGTCCTACAGCCGCTCCAGGAGCAGAAGTTCCAGCAGGTCCGGGTCGAGATCGTCGCACAATAGATCAGACTCTGAGAGCGACCAGAAGACGAGCAGCAACAAGAGGAATTCATTAGAAAAGGAGTGGAAGGAGTACTACAGTTCTCTGAAGAGGATACAACATTTAGACAAGTATATTTCTCTCAGTAACAGTGGAGACGGTCTCACGGGGTTGGAGAAGGGATCTGGCAGCGACAGGAGCCCTGATGTCATCGGCTCGCTGGAGACGAGAAAAGAAGGAGGCAACTCGCAGGAACCTGAGACAAAACGCTCCAACTCTGTCCCCGCAGAGGGCTTCAACAGCTGGTCTGAGTGGGACAGTGACGGTGAGCAGGTGAGCCAGAGGGACGACAGCGTCCCGGCAAAAACCCAGAAACAGGACGTCCAGTCTGCCGCATGTCTGGACAAGAAGTTGTCCTCTCTTACTGGGTGGAATTCGGACAGCGACGCTGAGAACGTAACGAGCAGGACGGCCGCTATATCCGAAAAAGAGGAAGGGGAGGCCAGCTCCGAATCGGATTACGAGACGTTAAAAAAGACGCCCGATGCATCTGTGGCGTGTAAGATCGCCGCTGCAGCTGCTTCCTCTTCCTCCTCCTCGTCAGATGAAGGGCGCGAGAAGGTGGCAGAGCCGGAAAAGCACAAGAGTAAGAAAAAGACCAAACGGAAGCATAAACACAAGAGGAGAAGTGAAAGCAAGGCCGGTTCCCATCACAGCAAGGAGAAGGCTAAGAAATCTAAGAGGAAACATCAGAAGCTGAGGGAGACGTTCCACTGGCAGCCTCCTTTAGAGTTCGAAGAGGAGGAGGAGGATGAAGCTGCTAGAGTTGTTAAAGAAAACGCAGACAAAGAGGTGAGCAAGAAGGATGGAAGTCCTCCCAAAGAAGAAGAGAGGAGTCAGCAGAGGTTAAAGGAAGGCAGCAACAAAACCACTAAACGTTCATCCAGCAGTAACGCCGCTCACCTACCGGACGCCACAGAGCAGGAGGCGCTCGAAGACATGGACATTTGTACTCCGGAGCGCGATGTTGTTATCCAGACTCCCGTCACACAGGAGCCTCTCAGCAGCGCGTCTGAATTAACCTTAAAGTCGACCTCCGAGGCGTCAGACGTGGCCAGCAGCGACGGCGCTTTAGTTCAGAGCAAAGAGCATTCTGATGTTTCTGCTGCCGGCCGGAAAGAAGAAACAACCAAACCGGCCATGAACTTCAAATGGAAGCCGCTGAAAGGAACGTCGGCGCCGCAGAACGTGAGCGTCCCACCCGCCGCCGCCGTGAAGAACACCCAAACCCAGCAGAGCCAGGCGGCCGGCGCGCGAGTGGTGAGGATGGAGATAAAGAGCACGAGCCGGGTCCGACCGGGTTCCCTGTTCGACGAGGTCCGCAAGACGGCCCGGCTCAACCAGAGGCCCAGAAACCAGGAGAGCTCCAGCGAGGAGAAGTCTCCCTCCGTTGGGAAGACGAGGGCCGCGCCCCGCCCTCGCTCCCCGAAGGAGTCCGGGTCTCTGTCCAGGAAGTCTCACTCCGGATCCAGTCTCAGGTCACAGTCCAGAGGGTGGTCCCGCTCCTACAGCCGGTCCAGGAGCCGATCCCGCAGCTACACCTACTCCTCCAGGTAGGAGGACGTCACTGAAGCCCGTTAGCCTCACCGAGCGTTTGTTTCACTCATTTCTCACTTCAATCTTTAAGGAGCCGCAGCAGGAGTCGAAGGAGACGTCGGAGGAGACGGTCTCGGTCTCGCAGCAGCACGTATCGGAGCTACAGGAGTCACAGGTACACAAAAACACAAACACACAGAGAGACGACACCTAACCTGACCGGAAACTAAAGCCTCCGATTCTTCCTCTTCTCCTTGACAACTTTTAACAATCCTCCTCTCAGATTAAACTTTATCTTTTCTAATCTTCCATAAAGTTTAGTTTCTTTTTTTTTTCTCTTCAGTCGGACGTACAGCAGGAGTCTTTCAAGAAGACACTCGTATAATCACCACCGGAGGTCCAGGTTTGTGACGCTTTGGACTTTTGTTTTTATTTACAAAACAATTTTCTCAAAAAGATTATAATATTGTCACCATCCTGGATAATCGGTTCTGTTTCTAGCTGTTAAGTTGAGCGTCTCTCAGCTGATGTGCCTCCAATCATCTGTCTGCAGGTCGGACTCTTACTACAGCTACTCCAGCCGGAGTCGGAGCGCGAGCAGGAGGCGGGGGCGCCGGCGGAGCGACAGCTACCGGAGCTCGGAGCGTCGATCCCGGTACGTCTCCGAGAGGCCGCGAGCGTTCTCCGCTCTTCGTTTAGTGTTTTACGTTGGTAGTTTCCGCCGAGGCCCTCTTGGACCTCCGGCCCGGTTCTGAGAGCTGACGTTTTGATCCGTGTGGAACAGGTCGTACGGCTCGTCCAGCCGCAGCTCCTCGCGCCGCAGGAGTCCCAGCCGCAGCAGTCGGTACAGCTAGGAGACGCCACGACGGACGGACGAACAGACGGAGGGAAAACGCTGACAGATTGTCCCTCTTTTAATCCCCGTGTCCTTCGGTGAGCTGCCGGAAAGGACATCAGACGCTGCAGAATGTAAAATAATCCACATTTTTGTATTAATATTGACGACAACTTTCTTACAGCTGAGACCAGCCTGAAAAAAACGCCACTAAAGAAGCTGCAAAGAATTTCAATTTGTTGTTTCTGTTCTAATTTCACGTTTTGTGTTTTACTTTTTAAGAAACTAGTTCTGTGAATGAAAACATTCATCTTGATGCACCAGGTTTGGTGTTTTTTTTCTGCCTAAAACTGTTATTATTGAGCCACGGATGCTGAAACCTCCTGTTTTCTCTTCTCTTCTCTGAATGTTTATGTTGAATAAACGAACGATGCAGCTGGAGTTTGGGCTTTTCTTTTCTTTTTAAAGCAGGTTTGAACAAGTTTATGAAAAGAAGCTTCCTTTTCCTGTCAGATCTCACATCGTTAAAGGCTGAATGTCTGACGTGATGCTAATAGTTGATAAAAACACTCTGAAGTCAGTCATTTTCCAGATAACCACGCTGGAGTAACGTGGGGGTTCATCCTATCATTTAACACCAGGAATGTGTTATCAGGTCCAGAATCTGTCCTCAAACGAGACAAAATGAATCCGATTTATTTTTACAATCTGTTGGGAAGAGATTTCCATTTGCTCACTTATCAGTACTTTATAAAACAAGAATCTTCATAAACATTTCTTTTAGTTTTATTCTGGTAAATAAACTCTTTCACCTTAAACACATAAATAAATGAATATTTTCTACAGCTGATAAAGAGAACAAGTTTCTGCTGACCTGAAGGCTTTTATCAGTAATTTGCTGTAAGAAATAAAAACTCATTTCTTATAATTTAGATTAACTCACTTATTGTTTCAGTTTTATTTCAAAATGTTTTGTCCTGTGTTTTTTTATTATTTTATATGCCCGTTTTTGTAACTCTTCTTGTTTATGTTAATTTGGTTATTTTATCAGACCCGAGAGGGAGAAAAATCGGCGCTAAACTTGCGCTGAAAGCCGATTTCTGGCGCACATGAAGGAACCGTGCGGTGTGTGTGTGTGGGGGGGGGGTAGGGGTGAACTCTTTGACCTCCGCACGTGTCTGCCCGCCGCCTGTGACGTCACGCTGCTCCAGTCGGAGCGCGCGGGCTGCGCGCCGGGAGCGCACGGAGAGTTTGCGCCGCGCCGCCGCTCCTGAAAGCAAAGCGTAAAAAAAAAAAGGAGTTTTCTTTTTGTTTTTCCCCTCGTCTTGTTCCTCTTCCTCTTCCTTTATCTCCTCCTCTCCCCGACAAACGGAGCCGTGTCTCTTTAAAGCCGCCTGACAGGAAGCCCCAGCTGATCCCGGAGCTCCAATCAGCGGCCGGAGCAGCTCCTGCGCATCTCTGCGCGTCGGAGCCTCGGCAGCCCCGACTGAGGAGAGAGGCCAGCGAAACTGGAGAAATGTGACCAAACAGGAGGTGCTGTTCATGGCGAGGGGCACACCGGGGAGGAAGGAGTTATTCCGGGACTCCTTGGAGCCTCGAAACGGTGGATCAAAATGGTAGGCTGCGGGAGGGGGGGCAGAGCTGCGCTGCTCTCCTGGGTTTGTTGTTGTTTTTTTGTTTTGTTTGGGTTTTTTTTTTTTAGGTGGGGGGGAGGTGGTTATTTTCCGTCCCTCCTTTTTTTTCTTCACCTCCTGCACATTTGAGCCTCTCGGCAGGAGAACTTGTGCGCCAAGTTTTTGGAACTTGCCACAAAGCAGCAGCGCAAGTTGGGAGTCAGGGCTGCTCCTCCTCCTCCTCCTCCTCCTCCTCCTCTGATGGAGGCGCAGGAGGAGTTAAACAGTTTCAGCTCAGGACGCCTCAGGGTCGTGGCTGGTGCTCAAGAGGTGGAGGAGGTGCTGGGCAGGAGCAGGAGCTTTAGCTGCTGGAGCAGCTAAAGATGTCGGGTTTCTGTAACCTCCTCCCTCCTCCTCCTCCTCCTGCTCTCTCCAGCCTCCCACAGGGAGGTGTTGGGATGCCTCGTCAGGAGCAGCGGGTTGGAGAAATAATCCCAGCTGCTGCGCTCACATCTGGAGGCTTGGGTTAATATCTGGGTCGGGTCAGTCCGGTCCCCGGGAGCCTCCCCATGTGCTCCTCCTCGCCCCGCTTTTGCTGGACGTGCAGGAGGTGCAGAGGCT
>JAOXNZ010000098.1:14942227-14955885 GCA_028566095.1 Kryptolebias brasiliensis | reverse complement strand
ACAGATCAAAAGAGTGCGATCCGGATCATAATCTGGATCAGCACCAAAATCTAATCCCTGTCCCTATTGGGACATTTCATACAAATATGTTCCTAAAATTTTACCTGATGTTTGCTAACAGACACAACGGGAAACAAAACCTCCTTGGTGGAAGAAACAAAAGGATCACATCTAGGAGCATGACCTTTGACCCCATGACCTTGAAATCAATCGGGATCACCCTTGACCCATGAGGTGTCCAGCTGTGGAGTTTAACCTTCCTGTTATACAGCTGCGGTTAGAGCACGGGTTGATCTGTGACCTTGACCTTTGACCAGATCACCACCTAAATCTAACCACTTCTTCCTTGCAGCATGTTTGATGTTTCCTGAAAAGTTCTTGAAAATCTGTTCATAACTTTTTGAGTAATCTTGTGCGCAGACAGACAGACAGACAGACAGACAGACCCGACCTCTTTGGCGGAGGTGACTAATACCTGGGTTTACGTCTCATCTGGCGGCACGCGAAGAACCACGCAGACATCGCGTTTGCTCTGACAGGAAGTTATTTCCGTGTTTTTAAAGGGTTGACGCTCAGTTTGACTGATTTTCTGCTTTTGCAGTCAGTTCAACATTCATTTCACTTTGTTATTAAAGCAGAAACTATGCAATTAAAATCAAATGTTTGGATCATAATTACCTGAAACTGTCACTCTGTGCCACAAAGCGATACCCGAGACAGCAGAGGACAGCTTCCCAAAATTCAGACCCCCCCCCCCCTTCTTGCCCAGAATCTGAAACAACGTTTGACTCGTGTCCCTGCTTTAGATTCTCTGTATTGATTTTTATCTCACGGAAAGCCAAATGTGTGCAAAAAAAAGAAAGGAATCGTAACAGAAGTTCAGCCTGAGCAGTTTGTATGCAGACAGGAAGCTTTTTAAACCTCTGCAGGGATTTTTCTTTTTGTTTTCACAACCTTCCCTTCTTTGCTTTATCGATGCGTCCGTGACTCTGAGCTGCACTCTGACTTTGCTAATGACTCGGTCAGCAAGCAAAACAAAGACAGCTTTATTTTTCAGGCCGGTAGTTAAAACATAAAAATCAAGTCTCTTTGCGTGTTTTAGCATCGACTGGATGCGGTTAACAGAAGGAGGAGGCGCCGCGGGACGCTCAGGGCTCGTGTTCAGGCTGTGCAGACTTTATAAAGCCGTAAATCCAGCCGAAGGTGTGGGAGAGAAGCGGCCTTCTCTGCAGAGAAATCACAGCGGCTGCGACCTCGGGCTCCGTCTGGATCCGGTCCACGAGTCGAGATTCTGCCAAGAAGCGAACCATCAGTCCTCCTAAGCTGAGCTGCAAGAAGTTCAAGTCACTCCGAGCTCGAAACTTTGGCTTTTAATTAAAACAGTGCCGGCACGTATTTACGCGCTCGATATCTTTCCTAAAGTCCATCTTCCTTTAAAGCTTGGGCAGGTTGGACACGTGCTGCCGTGATGTCCTCTCGTACGACAGCTCAACAAAAAGATTTCATGGAATTAAGGAGCCTCTGTCAGGCTGTATTTAGGCGTATTGGTGTTTTGAGTTTATGCGCTACAATAACAGTGTTTAATGGACTGTCAACTGGTGGCCCCTGGGCCATTTCGAGGCCGCAAGGTTGATCTATCCAGCCCAGGAAGTAGTAAAAGATTCATAAAATATGCATCATTTGATACAGGAGTAAGCTGCAGCTCGGCTATAAAGGGGGTAATAATAATCATACTTTAGAAAACCCGAGTTTGAGTCCCACATAAACCATTCTACCTACTGAAGCTTAGACGTCAACAAAACTTAGATTTTTAGACCAAATTTAGTCAGATTAGACGCCTGTCGACACTTTAGATGTTGTTCAGACATCTTTTTTAACCCAAAATACTCATTGTGATTGTCTTATTTAAAAATTGTTGTTAGTTTTGTTTCTTAAATGTATTTTTGCATTAACTTATTGAGCATTTATCTTAATTTTTTACAAATATTTTCTCCATATTTAGGTGATTGATGTATAAAGATTGTTGAAAAATAGTTTTAACCATCTCTTTGACAACACAAACTGAAATAACTAAAACAGATTAGCCATTAGTACCAGAAACATGACTAACTAAAGGCTATTTGCTATCAGGAACACATTTCTAACTGGTTTTAGGATAAGATTGGATCAGTGATCCAGTTAAACCAGTAAAAAGGGGATTTATATTTCCTGTATCAACCTGCCGTGTGAAAGTGGCCCTCTGAGGGTTCCCTCACGTTCCTTCCTGTCTTTGGCCAGTGGTGAAACAATTTGTGTTTTAGGAGCATGCAAAGCTTTGATTGAAGCCATTTTAAATGACGCCCCGTGTTGGGAGCGCCGGTAATCCCCCCCCACCATCACCACCACCAAGCATGTGTTTGTCACAGGTCGGGCCACGGATGAATAATGTATGGGGAGACATCTGACATGGAGGCTGCTGAAAGGTGGCGCTCCTCTAATGATGGCAAATAAGTATCTCCGGCTGACATTTCAGGCAGGGAGGGAGTGATGGGAGGGGAACCGGGGAGTCCGATTAGGCTTTCGAGCAGTCGCTCAGTTTGTTTGGTTAATATGATGAATTGTGAGAAAACTGCTTCGTGTTTGCATAATGTGACATCCACAACAGCTGCGTGGTGATACTTTCTGCTTAATTAAACACATCTGTCTGGATGAACGTAATGTGATTAGAAATTTACCAAAAAGTCTCGGTGCCAATTAAGAGACCCCCGATGAACGTTTGAAGCGCCTGTCTTTGAATGTTTTTGATTGCATATATAAAAAAAAAAGGGACAGTTTGTTTAGGTTTGGCTTGATATTGGTTTTTTTTTTTTTCAGATTTCTAAGTAAACATTAAGCTGTAAAAGAGCCTTAAATGTCTACAAGGAAGGTATATTACCAGTCCCAGTTTTCCTAAACTCATCATGTCAATAAGACAAGTTAAAAAAGGTTAACTCTGTCACGCGAACGCATTAGCCGTGTTAGCATGTAAGCTAACGGTGTAGTCAAGATGTGACTCATAAGTGTGAGACGTCGTTTATTTGTGTTTGGCTTATGGTTTTGTCTGAATCCGTGTAAACATAAAAATGTAAAAAAAAAGAATAATTCAGTCAAATACGGCAGTAAACACTATGTTAGCCGTGTTAGCATGTAAGCTAACGGTGCATTAGACAAACGTGGGGACTAGATTTAATAGAACTGGCCATGAGTCTTGACTTGAATAAGAAATTTGATGACTTTTGACTCAACTTAACAAATACTTGGTGATTGTTTCCACAAGTCACTTTAAGACGTAGTTTAAGATTGCTTTTTTTTTTTTTATCTTAGAATAAAATGTTTGTTGATTTGTTTTTATGGCACTGTGGTGTTAGTCTGGTAAAAGTTCCCGTGTACAGCCAGCCTGAACAGGTGGAGTGAAGAAAACACAGAGTTGTGGACGCTTTAAACTGGATCCTCCTCATCCTCAAGCCTTTTGGCCGCGTCGTTCTATTTGAATCCCGGAAGGCGATGCAGATCATTATCGCTGCGGGGAGAAGAACTTCCAGCCTGCAACTTACACTCGATCTGATTAACGCCGCCGTGTTTCGCCCTTGGGCGACGTCTGCAGCCTCGCGCTGGGAGAGATAACCCGATCTGCGCTCGTCTCACTCCGAGTCCAATTTAGCAGCTCAGATGTATGAATAAATCTAACACTCCGTAATTGAATTGGGGGGGCCGCAAGATCCCCCCTAATAGGAGGAAAATGGCTCTGAATACCAATGCGGAGCAGTCAGTCCTCAGAGCGACCAGACATGGAGTGTCTGTCGGTGTGTGTGCGTGAAAGCGCCATGTTTGCTGTTCTGTCCTCACCCGCATCCCGTCTGGATCGAAACCCTGCCCTTCCTGTGCTAAAATAAACCCACCTTGGGAGGTGGAGGACCTTGCACAGAGTGCTGATTGTTACGCCTTTTTTGATTTTGTGCCGACTCTATGCGGCCCAGCACTTTAACACGGACACGCAAACCGGTTCGGGGAGTTTCACTTTTCTGCTGGTTTGTTTAAATTTTGGCTCCTGGTTTTAATATTTTGTACAGATTTGTGCAAATTCATCCCCCTTAATATGAAAACGCTCAGAACAAATGAGAATAAAAATCCTTCCAGACGTTTTCTTAACCCTCCTGCTGCCCCTGGGTCAAAATGACTCCGGAGTCCCATTCTGGTCTTAACTCTTTTAAAACTGAGGCCTCGTGGGTCATTTTGACCCAAAGGTAGCCTTTTTTAAGTCACTTTTCTCTGCAGAAAGGCTTTTCTTTTAGTCAGTGTATATTTCATTTTTAGAGAATGGCCTTTATGAGTCTTAATGTCAATCCATCCATTATCTACCGCTTATTCCGGAGTCCACCTCTTCCAGGAGGATTCCAAGGTTTTCCCAGGCCAGCTAAGAGACATAATCTCTCCAGCACGTCCTGGGTCCTTTCCGGGGTCCCAGTTAGACATGTCTGGGACACCTCCCTAGGGAGATGTCCAGGGGACATCGTTACCAGATGCTCGACCCACCTCAGCTGGCTCCTCTCAATGTAGAGGAGCAGCGGCTCTACTCCGAGTCCCTCCTGGATAACTAAACTTCTCACCCGATCTCCACCTGTGTCCGCAATCTCATTCTTTCAGTCACTACCCAAAGTTCCTGACCATAGTTGAGGGTAAGACTGTAGACCGACCAGTAAACAGAGAGTTTTGCAGCTCAGCTCCGCTTCACAGCTTTGTTTACTCTTTCCGTTACTATTCGTTGCAGTGTGAAGGTTGTATTTCATTGTTTTCCTCCTTGTCCTTCAGCTCATAGTGGAGAAGACCACAGACTTCCCCTCTGCTGAGTTCTCTCTGGTGGAGGATGTGGCTCTGCACTTCACCTGTTTGATGGACCGGCTGAACGAGCAACGCCTCTTCCAGCCCGGCCTGTGTGACGTCGACATCGTTCTGGTGCACCACCACAGCACCTTCCCGGCTCACAAGGGCGTGTTGGCGGCCTACAGCCCCTTCTTCCACTCTCTCTTTGCTCAGAGCAAGCAGCTGCGGCGCGTGGACCTGTCGCTGGACGCCCTGACCTCTCAGGGCTTCCAGCAGATCCTTGACTTCATCTACACCTCCAAGCTGCTGGTGAGCAGCAGCACCGTAGGCGACGTGCTCAACGCCGCCACCCTGCTTCAGATGAGCGACATCGCCGCCTCCTGCCGGGATCTCATAAGCAGCCACTCGCTGAGAGCCGCCTGCCGGGACATGGCCGATCCGGAGGAGCCGGCTGCCTTGGCCGTGTCTCCCGGCCAGCTGTACCGGGAGATCAAACAGGAGTCGGAGCTCAGCAGGATGTACACGAGAGACGGTGGCGGTCCTTTCTCTGTCAGGGTGGAGGAGCTGGGCAAGTTGGCGTCGCAGACTGAACAGTACTATCAGGAGGAGGATGGTTCAGGGGGTGTGGCCAGCGTGGGCGTGGCGGCCAACGGAGAGGAGTCGAAGGTGGCGGACAGTCACCCGTCCTTCAACAGGGATCAGATCATTGTTGAAGTCAACCTCAACAACCAGACTCTCAATGTCTCAAAGGGATCAGAGGGAAAGTCGGCCACAGTTCCGGACTCCATGTTTGGTTGTTGTCATGACGATGAGCAAGATGCCGACGGTGATGAGGACAACGAGGCGGAGAGCAATGAAGCTGGGGAAGAGGATGCTGACGACCTAAAGAGGGCTGACCTACTGGGGCGAAGCAGCGAGGAGGAGGAGGATGAAGAGGAGGAGGAGGAGAACACCCTTAACATTCCAGGATTAGAGCAGCTCATCGTTCTGGACCGACCCCGCCGGGGCGTCGGAGCCTTGACCATAGCAGGCGCCTCCGCCGCCATGCGACAGACGCTGGCAGAGGCCACGCTCGCCAACCGGAGGCAGAGCGGGAGGGGGCCTCCGGACGGCGAGGGCCCGGGCCCGAAGGTGAGGCTGGAGGAGAAGCAGCACTTCGCATGCAAGAAGTGCCCCCGCATCTTCAACAACCGCTGGTACCTGGAGAAGCACCTGAACGTCACTCACAACCGCATGCAGATCTGCAGCCACTGTGGGAAACGCTTCCTGCTGGAGAGCGAGCTGCTGCTGCACCAGCAGACGGACTGTGAGAGGAGCATCCAGGTAGGACCCCCGCCGTTTCAGAGCAGAGACTCATGCTGGATGCAAGATTAAAACCAGTTTTATTCAGTTCCTACTTATTAAATGTGTCTGTGCTGAGCTGCAGGACCCCTGCTGTGGGTTTGAAGATTATGCTGCTGCTTTAATCTGCTGACTCTAATTGCCTCTCTGCCACAGTACTTGTTGAAGCGTCGTACAAACACACTTCTCACTCCCTCTTTCCCCCAAGTGCGCGACGTGTGGCAAGGCCTTCAAGAAGCTGTGGTCGTTGCACGAGCACAACAAGATCATCCACGGCTACGCCGAGAAGAAGTTCTCCTGCGAGATCTGCGAGAAGAAGTTCTACACCATGGCTCACGTCAGGAAGCACATGGTCGGTGAGTGGCAGCAGGAGGGTTAATCAACCATCCTGGCCTCATAATGTCAGGTTTCTTCCTTTACGGCGTAATGCTCGTTACGCAGGGTTTGTTTTGGGTGTTTCTTTCCTTTTTCCTTTTTCTCGGGGGAGATAAGCATCTTTTTTCCCCCAGGGGAGCTCACCACACTGCTCATTCACTTCAAGTTTTTTTATTTCTAAGAGAGACTTTGTCTGAAACTTAGATGCTGATTTCATATCGAGCCAAACAGGTTTTTACAATAAAGCTATTGAGCAATTTAAGGTACATGTTCAAAGGTATTACACTACAGCTACTGTTCTTTCTACTGGATGTAACAGAAACCACTAGAGAATACTTTTTTTAGTGATAACTATTTTAAGTGATGTCTTTTTTTTTTAAAACTGATATCTATATATTTGTAAAAGGCCATTTATTATTAATATTTAGAGTCTGTAAAAATGTAAATTTAATGAAAATCCCAATAAACTGGGATGTACTCCCTATTTAGAGTTGGGTATTTGCATAAAAATATTGGGCTTTCATAGAAAAAAGGTTTAAATAAAATTACGTAAGATCCAAAACTTTTAATTTGAAGAAGTAATGTTTAAATTTGACTGAATTGGCAGTGAATTATCACACAGTAGTTATTACCCAGTGAAAAACCTCCCTTTATCTAATCCTCTGTGTGCGTGTGTGTGTGCGCAGCTCATACGAAGGACATGCCGTTCACCTGCGAGACGTGCGGGAAGTCGTTCAAGCGCAGCATGTCCCTGAAGGTCCACTCTCTGCAGCACTCGGGCGAGAAACCCTTCAAGTGTGAGGTTTGGGCTCCGTCTAAACGCTGCAGACTTCAACTCAACAACACCAACACCCTACACTTAAGGTGTAGAAATTCAGATGGAGCGGGCGTCCGTGATGAGTGGCATGGGACCATACCACTGAATATCAGTGGACAGTAGCGTAGCTTAGCATAAAAGGCGCTAACATCATATCAGCAATTTACATCAAGTCTTGTAAGTTTTGCAGTGGGTTAAACCCTGTAGCTGAGAGCTAGTTGTACAGTTTAACGTTCATCTGTGTCTTTTCCAAAGGTTGGCTTTTATAAAACTTATTAACCTCCATAAATTTGTATAATAAACCATAAGTGGCACCGCTGGACCGAGAACCACCCGTCGTGACCTCGTCAGTCTTCCTCAGACTGATTACCAGCTCCGGGAAGCCTCTGTGTAAAAGTCTCCACCGTGTGTCCCGTTTCAGAACTGCAGCGAGCGCTTCCAGTACAAATACCAGCTGCGTTCCCACATGAGCATCCACATCGGACACAAGCAGTTCATGTGCCAGTGGTGCGGAAAGGACTTCAACATGAAGCAGTACTTCGACGAACACATGAAGACGCACACAGGTGAGTTCGGCTGATCTGGTGCTGCTGAATGAGTTATGGTCGAAGGAGAAGCTCTAAAACACCATTAAAACACTCACAAATCCACCTTTTTGTTCATGTTGGGTCACATACAAGTGTTAAAGTGATACATATTATGGGTATGGGCACTAAGAAGCTGTTAAAACTGGTTTAAAACGACCCAAGAGCAGCAGGAGGGTTAAAAGCTTGAACAGCTCCTTTTATATTACACTCAACTGATTCAGAACTAGAAGCTCTCAGAGAGCTCAAACCTTCACCAAGGACACAACGAGATTAAAAAATATCTAACCCATGGCTTTTTGGGACAACCACAACATTTCCTGAACATTTCATCCAAATCTGTTCATTAGTTTTTACCTGATCTTTGCTAACAGACAGACAAACAAACCAGCGGACACAACCAGAAACAGAACCTCCTTGGTGGAGGAAACAAAAGGGTCAGATGTAGGAGCATGACCTATGACCTTTGACCCCATGAACCTTAAAACCAACTTTGATGAGGTGTCCAGCTGTGCAGTTTGACATTCCCACACGCTGCTGCAGAGTTGGAGCACGAGGTCAGCTGTGATGTTGACCTTTGACCCCGTGACCTTGAAATCAGTTGTGATCACCCTTGATTTAAGAGGTGTCTGACCGTGCAGTTGAATTTTTCCTCTGTTACATGGTTGCAGAGTTAGAGCACAGGGTCATCTGTGAGCTTAACGTTTGACCCCCGTCACCTTGCAATCAATAGTGATCACTCTTGACCTGAGAGGTGTCCAGCTGTGGAGTTTAACACTCCTGTTATACAGCTGCAGAGACCAACCAACCCTCCCTCTCCCTCCCTGGCGGAGGTGATGATACTAAAACAGTTGGTAAATCTGAAGTGTTTTAAGGTGCGTTGAGCGGCTGGTGTTTGGTGTTCTGCAGGAGAGAAGCCGTACATCTGCGAGATCTGCGGGAAGAGCTTCACCAGTCGGCCCAACATGAAGCGCCACCGTCGCACCCACACGGGCGAGAAGCCGTACCCCTGCGAGGTGTGCGGCCAGCGCTTCCGCTTCTCCAACATGCTGAAGGCCCACAAGGAGAAATGCTTCCATGTCAACAACACCCCCCCGGTTTCATCCCGCGGCGACCCGCTCGGCGACTCACCGGCCGCGGACTCCTCCGCTCAGGTCCCTACCGCCACCGCCACGCCCACCTCTGCCCCCCAGGTCCTCCACACCAACCACCTGTCCCTCCCCCTGCTGCGCTCCATGGGGGGGCTGCCTCCTACCTCCCATTTACCCTCACCTCCCCCCCTGTTCTCTGCTGGTAGGATGAACTCCAACAACTAACAGGTCTCTGTAGCGTTGAAGCACTTTGTTACTTTTGTTTTCGTTCGTTTGACCTCGGTGACACGAAGACAGAGGGAAGAACTGAAAAAAAAAAACACGTAATCCTTTAGTTTTTTTTTTTACTCATCAAAATACAATAGACCACCTCAGAGTCCAGCAGGACCGGTTCTGTCCTGGGTTTAGTTGCAATTTCCCAACGAATCAAACGTCAATCCAGACATTTTTGCACAAAGATTAGATTGTAGCGTCCTGAAGTGTCACTCGTGCAGAAAGGAGGACGTGAATAAACTTTGATTATGACGTTTTCTGACGAAATGTAGCGGGCAGTTCGACGCAGCAATAACCAAACGCTGGTTTTGATTTTGAACATGTTTGTGGCCAATAACTGAACCTCTTAAAGTTGAATAACGTGATGCAGCATTTATATTCAACTCTGCACCTTATATTTAATCCCGCGGATATTTAAAGTGTACTCCTAACCGTTTTGATATAACTGTGATTGTGTGTAATTTTGTGTCCGTTTTCAAAGAGGCGTCGCGACCGCGTGGAGATTCGGGTGAATGACGCGGTTCGTATTGTTTGTTCTGAGAGAGAAACTGGAACTAAGAATCATCCAATCAGCGAACGCTCACCTGATCTTCCCCAGGTCAGGAAATGAAAACATTTATTGATTCTGGCTAATAATAGGCTTTTAGTAGGTTTAAAATCTAATGTATCGAACCCAGAGGATAGTTGCACTAAATACTGTATATTAATGTCTTTCTTTATATTACATACAGCTTATTTTTTTAATTAAAAATTATCTTTTAGAGTCCAAAGACCAAATCCTATAGGCATCGACACTTACTATGGGGTACCACCTTTAAAAATGATTTATAAATGCTTCCTTATTGGATTATAACAAAACACGTCTAAAAGAAGCCTTCATTACATTGATCTAGGCTCAGTTTTTGGCAAGATTTATTCACATAAAACTAATACTTATTCAAGTTTTCTGCTCGTCACTCGACGTGTTATAGTAGTCTTCCTGACTAACATCCAATGTTGACACTTTAAAAGTGAATGAAGACGGCAGAGTGATCTTAGTTAACGGTGAGCCTGAAGAGTGCGGATAAATGTAGGCAAGAAATTGGTCACTCTTGCCCTTTTTATCTCACGTACTGTAGCTGCTTATTAATGGGTTATTGAGCATTTGTTAAGAGTTATTAACAATTTATCAATCTCCTATAGGAGATGTCTTATTATAAAGTGTTACCGGTTGTTTTCCGCTTATCGCATCCTCTGCTGACAGGAGCTCTTACTGTTAAATCACCAGTAAATGGTTGTGTGTGTGAAAACATTGGTTTGTAGCATCTAATTAAAGTTAACGGCTTACAGTATGATACTGTAAAAAGAAAATGTAACGTTCTTCTAAAGTAATAGTATGAAATATCTGGAAATACACTTATTTGCCTTCTTGTCGTGGTCTGTCGGAGACATTTGGTGCCGCTCAAAGGTCTGTTAACAAAATTCAGGGTTTTGTGGTCGTAAAACAACCAGAAACCACTAAATCGGCTTTGTTCAAATTGCAAACCCTCCCCTTGCTAGCATCCTAAAAGCTCTTCGTTCACTGATTACTACTGTGACAAATAAACAAGTAAAGGTTTCTTTTGCGAGTCGAAGACCCTAAAAGGACATGTAAGAAACTGAAAGACAGTGGACTTTAAGTCTTAATGGGATTTATTACCTATTTACTTAAACAAACCAGCCAAGGGACAGATCTGTTCAGCGTAGTCTGCCCCGGTGTAACTCACCTATAAGGGGCCAAGACCATATCCAAGAGGGACGCCAGAATCACCTCAAATGATCCCCTTCGATATGAAGGCTCACATCCCCCTCTACAACGAGGGTCAGAAACGCTTCTGAGGATGCTAAATGTAGACATTTGTCACAGCTTGTGACTGCTAGACACTAGTTGACGACTCAAAATTGCGAGACTATTTACAACTTGTTTTTGTGAGCACAACTGGCAAAACTACATTCTATGCCGTGCAAATTATTTAGTTGGCCACCTTCAATTTTTACACCTGGATATTCCCGTACAGGAGTCAGAATACAGCTCTGGAGTTTACAGAAACTAAACGGTAATAGGTTGGAGGCGGTTTTGAGACGCCCGCGACAACCTGCGATGGTAGCTGCCAACAATAACAAGAGAGGAGTGGAGCTGAGCCACGGCAGCATCTGTAGGCTTTTTTCACTCGTTCATCCCTGAGATGCTTGTTGTATTTTGAGGCGTCGGTTCCCCCTTCGCAGAACAAGTCAGTTGGTTTCAATTCTTTTCCCACTCGCAACTGAGTTCTTGAACACACCCAAAGTCCTAGGGAACTTCCAGCAAGCACGTTAACCTTCTTGAAGCCCTCAAACGAGATCGAGGTAGAGAAGCCCTTGTAACTTCGGGTCAGTTTGACCCGGAGGCCACGGGAGGGTTAAAGTCCATTCTGCTGTTTCGAGTGTTGACATCCAAGCTGCATCAGAGATCTTCAACTCATGGCACGAACGCAAATAAGACTCCCAGGTTCATTTAGAGCCTCTGTGCACTATCGATGCGCTCCCGTTCACTTTATCTTTCTAAACCGTAGTCTACTGTAGCGCAGCGTAAGCCTGTACATTCTGCTCAGTCGCGCTTATTTTTATTTTTCCGTTTCCACGAAAAGTCCCCACATGCTTCCCGGAAAGTTCCTTTTGCTTTTTGCAGTTTTCACTTCAAGGCTAACTTGATAACCTTTAAAGTCTGACCCCAGATCTGTGTTTTTTTTTTAATTTCAACTGTAAGGGCCTCTTCAAACAGTGTTTAATAATGAAATAACCGTACGGAAGTCGTGCGTGAGCTCCAGTGGGCTAAAACAAGCTCAAATTTACGACAGGTACTGTAGTTTGAAGACAAGCAGGAGCTGAAAACAGATTGATCCCAAAGTAAAACACGCAAACAAGAACAAAATCAAATCAGATACCCTAAAAGAAGTTACGTCATCTAAAATTCTAAAAGTCATTTGGTGGCGTTTGACTGTTAACTGTTGCAGAAGTGTAGCACTATTCTAAGAGACATTACTGTGGTTTGTGTATTTGCCTTATAAATGGAGGGATTGGTGAGCTTTTAGCGATCGCAGCTGATTGTAAAGGAGAAATCGTGGCAAACTCTACTGATTTACGCACTTTGAATTCGGTTTGCCACACTAAGCCAACGCCAGGGCCACGAGCTATTTGCATAAATAAGTAACAAAGGGAAATCCTCTGTCCTTTTCAAGTTTTATTGAAAAAAAAGCTGAACCCATTTTGTTCGCGGACGTGTTGTTGGTTTGGTTGTCGGAGGGCCGGTTTCTGTCCAGCCAGTAGAACTGGTTATTTGCCACTTTAAACGATGGGAGTTTATTTTCATTATAAGAGCACTTTATTTTCCAAACAGGGTTTAAAAAGTTTTTGTTTTTTTCCCCCAAGCAAATCAGCTGATAGGATGTGTGTTTGTGCGTCCCGTTGTTCAGTCGCACGAAATGAGCTAAATGGATTTTCGAACAAAAATGCGTCCTTCGGACATCAAAAGCAAAAATAAATCTTAGGAATTCCACCTGGAGTGTAATAAGGAAATGAACCTTTTTAAGTTCAAAAGGCAGTAAAGCTAAGTTTCTAGTAACCAAGAAAGGAAATTTTGGAGTCTTGTCATGTTTTTGTTTTATACATATTCGCCAAATTATTCTTTACTAAAGCTAGCAGCCAAAGGCTTGTGTTAGGTGGTCCTGTGCAATGACTCCCTCTAATTAAATAGATGACAAAGTTGTATTATCTAACCTTTGTTTTGTCATTGTCATGAGGATTAAATGTACATTGTGAGAGTGACGTTTCACGTCCTGTTTAGACCTCGTGGTTCATTTCTTCTTCTTCTTGGTGTGTTTAAAGACTATCCACCAAAACTGAAACTGACCTTTGGGGTCAGAAGGAGGCAGAGAAGAGACGACGCTCGTTGGGATCCATTCTTCATCATGTGTTGTTTTGGGTTTAGCTGCTAAATGTGTGTCCGGAAAAGCGTCACGTTGTGGCCTTCACCATCAAACTACCGGCATCTCCGTGTTTCTTTTGATGCTTCCTGTGGATGAGTGTTTGATTAAAACTGTGGAGCACCAAAAGTGACAAAAATGAGTAAATGAGTAGAATTAAATTAAAGAAGAGGACCTGTAGTAATTAGGAATTTAGTTGTTTTATCTCTTAGTTCATCTTTTATATCTAGTCTTTTTTTATATTTTATTTTTTTAGTTTGGGGGGAGGGGGGATACTGAACATACAGTATGTATGTATTCATTTATTGTCATTTTAGATTTAAAAAAGAGAAACTTAGTTGGTTGAAAAGCCAAATGT
>JAOXNZ010000098.1:14881953-14893818 GCA_028566095.1 Kryptolebias brasiliensis | reverse complement strand
ACAGTGACTGCTGGAGATAGGCACCGGCTCCCCGCGACCCGGAATGGAGAAGCAGTTAAAGAAAATGGATGGATGGAGTTATTCCAGCAGAACTACTGTGGTGTGCAGCAAAAGCGCTCCTGCTAGCCTGCTAGCCGTTAGCTCAGCAGCCTGGTCAGAATTAAACTTTGTTCCTTCAAACTGTGGCCGTTCAGAAAACTATCTGCAACAGGTAGGATATTAAATGCTCCTAACCCTTCCACAGAACCACACTCCAAAGGTCAAAGTTTGTTTTTCAGTGATAAATGAGATGGGGGGATAAAAGGCAAGATTAAGGTCGTGAGAGGATGTTGATTGTCAAGAGCAGAAGGTGTGAAAAGGAAAAGATTTGATCATACGCGTGTCTCAGACCTTAAAGTGCTTATAAAGTTAAAAATTAGCCCACAAAGAGTAAATAATTGCATGAAAACCTCAAAGTGATCCGTGCTGACAGCGCTTCGCTCCTCACCTCAACCAAACCCACTCAGTCTCTGCTTATCCTGGAATTATTGTGTGAAAACAACTCAATCAACTTCACGTTCAGTCCTGAGTGCCCTCTCCAGTCTGAGCAGGAAACAGCAGACACGCAGAGACGCTAAATGAATATTTAAACAGTTAAAAGTGGAACAAAATTCCCAGCAGGGAGCAGTTTTCACCTCATTTTGATGCGATAAACAGATCCTGTTGGCTAAAGGAAGCGCCTGAGCAGCTTTTATCCTCTGAAAAGGATCACTTCAGCTCAATATCTGCAAGATAGACTGATTTATAACCTTTATTGTGTTGGCAAATACTGATCCGCATTCATTCGGTTGAAGTTATTCGCCTGAACAAAGTCAAAGTAACAGCTGAAACCTCTTATCGGTATCTGTATTGAAACTGTTTCTGGTCATAAAGTGAACGCTTGCCTGCATTCTGCTGAGCGATGTCTGTGTGCATTAATGACGCCGTTATAAAAGAGTTAATGTGCAACCGAGCCGAGCTGGGCTCCATGTGATAGCTCGATGTGGACTTTTAGCTTCCACCCGCAGCGGCAGCTTTAACTGCGGCGCCTGGATTAGGCATTACGGAGCCGATCGTTCCGGCCCGGACCGTTCCTGTTCCTGGTTTTCCTTCTTTCACGTGACCTTCGGCTCCAGACATGAGGCGGCTGCAGCTCAACGCCGACGGGTCCTGTTAGGTCTAGAGAAGAGGCTGGGACTGAACCAGAACATTAACCGTCAAAGGTAAGGAAAAAAAGAACTCCATCAGCTCGGTTCATTGTTGAAAATGGGTTAGTTACCTAATAGGTGAGTTCTGTAGCTCCCCTGTAAGAGCGTCTACCACTGATATATTTCTGACGTTTGCTTCTTAACATCCACCAAAATGGGCTTCTCGGTGTTGTTCACCGGGGCGTAAAGGGTTCTGGTTCCCATCACCCACCACCCGGTGCAGGCGTGGTAAAAGTAAATATGGCGACAGGAAGCCGCAGGTGTGCTCAGAGCTGGGCGTGGACGCGCACTCACAAAAGGAGAGGCCAGCAGCGCTTCATGATTCCATTATCTGGAAGATAAATTCACTAATCTGTCTTTACCGCCCGCAGGAGACACTCGCTTCATCTCGCAGGGGGGGGGAAAGGTAAGAACCAGTCGAATACTTTTAACTTTAAACCCTTTTCCTGTCTGTTGGATGTATTGAAAATCTTACTTTGGTTCAGTGAAACGTCTTTTAAACGAGCTGGAGACAGAAATACTGGGATGCTTTCAGGGTGCAGCTCATTGTGCGCTGAGCGAAAGGACAAGCTGACAGGAAACCAGTCCTACCTGTCCCACTAATGGACGCCGCGTCGTCCCCTTTTCATCAGCTGTTTACTCAAGCCTATGGACAAAATGAATTGTTTACCCGAGACATACTGCAACTACAGCCGATAAAAAATAAAATAAAGACGACAAGAGAAACGAATCTCAGCTTCTCCGTCGAGACGTCGTCCAAAATCTGATCCTTTTGAGTCATTTCTAAGACTTAAAGTGTTTATTACTTGTTATAATAAAGCTGTAGTAAGTTGTATATTTTACAAGATAAATGTGTTAAAGACCCACTATGCGGTGTTCTAAGTTCCTGCCGATGTTTCTTTTTAGGATTCACCATTTTGTTGCAAAAAAAGAGAGTTTTTATTCCAGTAAAACTGTCTTATACTTGGCTCTTTTTTAAATTTTTGTTTTAGATTTTTTTTGTCAGTCATCATTCTGAGCCATGGGGGTCCAAAATAAAAATATTTCCACCTAAACTTAACTTTCAGCTAAAGAAACTGGACCAAACTGTTAAAAGCACAATTTACAAGCCTGAGACATCGGTCTTCTGAAGACACACCTAATTATTTATTTTAAGCTGAAAATGATGGCTGAGGGGCTGGTAAGTTAGGTTGCTGACAGGATTACAGATGGGACTGGGGACGAAAACCCTTTACGAGCTGAACTGAAGCAATCGTGGTTTTTTTTTTGGACACTAAATCTGTGTTTGTTTCCTGAATAAAAAAAAGCAAAGACATGGAAAAAGCAGCCAATGTGACAAATAAATCCCTTTAAAAGTCCTGGAGAACGACTGATTACGACCACTTGAGGCTGGGCTTGAAGTTGGCCCATAAGCAGTTTATTAAAAGTGTATATTTTACCTCGTGTCTAAATATTAATGGAAACAGGCCCTCCTGAACTATGCCTTGGCCCGGAAATGACTGCGGTTTTATCACATCAAGCAGATCAGATCACAGTTTCATCAAACTGTGGCCGAACAGCACCAAACAACCAGCTGGACTTTTCATTTTAACTTTAGGCCAAGTGTAAAACTCGACAACATTTCCAAACTGTCTCCACCTGAAAAAGCTAAATTAGACGCCTTTTACCTGAGCTGGCAAAATGTTAACCTCTTTATCTGAGTAATGAGCATCAGGACCTCGATTAATCCTGTTCCACCCCAGCTGACCTGATCCCTGAGACCCAGCTGTGATCCAGCTGTGGCAAAGACAAGTCAAAGATAAGGGCTGGGATGCTCCCACTCCTGATCCTTGTGCTCAAGCTGCCTGACGTCCCGCCGAGCCCGTCCCCCGTCCCCCCATTCAGGGCGACAGCTGCATCCTTAGTGTTCGCTGCTGTTCCTGAAGGCCTCGGAGGAGAGCCACTTAGAGCTCGGCTCACGGAGGGACTCGCTCGCTCCGACGCTCATTAGCGGAGCCCGCAGAGGAGCGTTTTGCCGTCAGCTGCGAGAGCTTCTGAAAGGGTTTCTGCTCAGTGAAAAGACAGTAAAGGATTCAAGCTGATGAAAGAAAGAAGCCATTTTTTGGTTGTTTTTGAGCACTTTGAAGGAGCTGGGAGTTAATATGGGCTCTTCAGAGTTTTTATAGGTTTTGCAAAGTTTTGATGAACAAACAAACTTCTTTTTCAGCGTTTGCTCCTTTCTGACCTGTGATAGGACAATGTAAGCATCACTAATCTCTTCTATCTGGTTAAAATGTTGTTAACTTTAAGGACTTTTATGTCATATTTAAACTACAGCAATAATGTTTTAGGTTTTATAACGGTTCATTGTTCTGTATATCCATTATAATCCTCCTTATGACATCATAGAGCATAATATAAACCCATAAACTTTGTTTTGATCCATCAGTGTCAAAAAAAGTGGAAAAATGGAATTCATTTGTTACCTGTTACTTGTCATTAAGGATTTTAATTGTCTTACAGTCGTCACTTCTGTTCATGATGTGTAAAAAAAAGACCTAAGTCAATATATTCTTCTTCATTTGTTTGTTTTAGTTCGCCAACATGATGAGTGATAAGGAGAGAAACGCTTTTCGAAACGTCAGTCAGAAGCCCGGCTTGCAGATATGGACCATCAGTGTAAGTCTCACCACAGTAATATGGACGCTGGCGCTGTTTTGGATGTTACGAGTAAAACAGTAAACAGTTCAGATCCCTTTCAGTGGAGGTCTGTGAAAAGGCAATGATCAGCTATTATCTTACCTGCTGCAGACAGCTCTGTGAGCAACCTCAGTTTGGAGAAAACCAGTTTAATCCTGACCAGATTGACTGCTGCTGTCAAAATGTTTGAGTTTCTAGTCGGAAAAATCAACTCGAACTCCCCCCTAAAGTCGGAATTTCGACTCAGAATATGGCTGACTCACACATGAAAACTGCAGTAATCATTTTTTTTATTTCAGCTTTTGACAATTTGCATCTCATTACTCCAGTCGCACCTATAAAGTAGTTCTTTACAGCCACTGTTAGCGGCACCAGCAGCCATTTCTTTCAATGCGGTGCAGAGAAATCCATTCTTTTTGCCTCGTATTGTTAATGCTAATGATCCTGCTCACGGAGCACAACCATTAGCTAACCCCTAACGATTTCCCGAGTCGCAACTCGGGTCCTAAACTGGACCCGACGTCACTCCCAGACTCAAGTTTCAACTTCCAAGATAAAGGCCACGCACCAATAAAACAACTCTGAGCTCAAAGGTTTTACAGCAAGTCATACAACACTAAACATTTACATCATATATTCTAATTATGAGGCTATTTTAGCAGAAATAGGACACTCCTGCTACAGCTAGCTGCTATTTGTCCCTTCTAATATCCACATAAATAACTAATGTGAAATGAACAAACGTGTGGAAGTTTATAAAGTAGCGTTCACGTGGGCCTTTATGAAAAGCTAATTAGCCATTAGCTTGTCTCTAAGCCGAGGTGGTTCTACAACAGGCAGGACCTCACAGCAACTCGCTGTTTTCTTTATTCAGAAGATGCAGATGGTTTCCGTTCCGTCCAGAGCCTTCGGTAACTTCTTCGAAGGAGACTGCTACGTCATCCTAAACGTGAGTTTCAGTTCTGCCTGATGTCTTGAGAGTCTAAACGATGAAGCACGCGCCCCCAATGTTTGCTTTATTCTCCTGTAACCCCGGCCAGATAAGTAAGGCTCGGGGCCCGGGAGAGTCCGCCGACATCCACTACTGGATTGGAAAGTCGTCGTCTCAGGACGAGCAATCGTCTGCGGCCATCTACGTCACCCAGCTGGACGAGTATCTGGGGGGGAGCCCCGTGCAGCACAGGGAGGTGCAGGGCTTCGAGTCGCCTCAGTTCAGGAGCTACTTCAAATCTGGCCTGATGTGAGTTGAAACGTTTACTCATGTCCTAATCTCCCTGCGCGCTAATCCTGATTACGACACAACATACATTTGTTATTTCGAGGATTAGCAGACGGGAAAAAAAAACACAACGTTCTCCAGCTCACTTCAATAACTTTCCCGTTTTTTTTTTTTCACTGTGTGTTATGACCGTGTGAGTTTGAATCTTTTCCGCTCGTGCAGCTTTTATTGCCTCTGAACTTTGGTCTCTCCACAGCTACAAGAAGGGTGGAGTGGCCTCAGGTTTTAACCATGTTGACACAAACGTCTACAACATCCTGCGGCTGCTGCAGGTCAAAGGGAGGAAGCACGTCACGGCTACAGAGGTTTGTTTAACAGGGCTTTTACCAGATTCAGCAAACTGCAGTGTTTGTTGTAGCTGCCGCGGCAGGTGGTAACGCTCCGAGGAGAGCTGTGATTGTTTGGTGTTTAACAGGGATTAGGACAGCACGCCGTGTCATTTTCATCTTGTGTGTTTGCTGCGCAGGTCGAGGTGTCGTGGAGCAGCTTCAACTGCGGGGACGTCTTCCTCCTGGACATGGGGAAGGCCATCGTCCAGTGGAACGGCCACGAGAGCAACAAGAGAGAGAGGCTGAAGGTGATCCTCCCCACCGAAGGACGTCGTTACCGTTTACCATCAGAGGCCCAGAAGAGCTAAACGATGGGGGGGGGGGGACAACCGTCAGACAGTTCAGCATGATGATGATGAACCAACAAACCAAGAAACAAAAGATTACAGGCAAACAAACAAACAAACCAACAAATAAATAAATCAAGAGAGAAAAAGAGAAGCTGAAAAACCAACAAACCAAACAGAAAAGAGTGAATTAACCAACAAGCATATAATTAAACAGAAAGACAAATGAACAAAATGAACAGCAAAACAAACAAATAAATGAACAAAGATAAACAAACCAAGAAAGAAAACAAATGACCAACAAGTTATTTGTATTAAAAACTAAAGAAAACCATATTTAAGACACACTTTCTTATTTTTCGCCCTGAGTTTACAGAAGCCGTATAAAAGATGGTCTAATTTATCATTCTGTTCAACTAAAACAACATTTATAATGCTGCTATAAATAAAAATAAGGCTTCTATTAAAGGATTCATGCAGTCAGCTTCACTGTAAATCAATAAATCTAATAATTGTTGTTATTTTTAATCAAGCTGAACGGACTTTTAGTGACTGGATTACTGGATCTTCGTGATAAAAAGCTATAAAAATCGAGCACTGATGACTTCCTCCTCCTGTCCTCTGACTGCAGGCGGTCCTGTTGGCTCAGGACATCCGGGACAGGGAGCGAGGGGGACGCGCTGAGATCTCCGTGGTGGACGGAGGACACGAGCAGGACTCTCCGGAGCCAATGAAGCTGATGACGGCGGCGCTCGGCCCGAAGCCCAGCCAGCTGAAGAAAGCCGTTCCTGACGACAAGCACGACCAGACGCAGGCCGGCAACGTCAAACTCTACCAGTAAGGCCACGCCGACCACCTCAGCTCCGTGAAACGTTTCATGTCGCTCGTTAATAATGCTCTTTTTGCTTTTCCTCTCAAGTGTTTTTGACGACAGCGGGAACATGGTGATCAAAGAAATGGCCACAGAGCCTCTAACCCAAGATCTGCTTCGCTCCTGCGTAATTCTTCTCTTTAATCTTCACTAAAAGCTGTCTTTAACTCAAACAAAGTCACGTCTCATTGATTGCTGTCCCCCCCCCGGTTGTTAGGACTGTTACATCGTGGACCACAAAGGCTCCAGTGTGATGGTCTGGAAGGGCAAGAAGTCCTCGAAGGAGGAGAGACAAAAAGCTCTGAACACAGCGGTGGTGAGCGGTCAGATCCAAGCCCAGACTGTAGGTTCACTCATAACGGCTGCTTTGTTTGTGTCGTAAAGCTTCTTCTTTTTTTCCTTCATCTTGGCTGCCAGGGATTTATTAAAGCCAAAAACTACCCGTCCAGCACCCCTGTGGAGGTGATGTCTGAGGGGGGAGAGTCGGCCATGTTCAAGCAGCTCTTTAAATCTTGGAAAGAAAAGGGGCAAATTAAGGGGCTGGGTAACACCCACACGGTTGGAAAAATAGGTAAAACGTTTGCAAAATGTGGTCAATAACCTCTATCAATTTTTAAAATGTTATTTATATTTAATTTGATTAATTTTAAAGCCACAGTAGCTATCAAAATATGCAGTCTTTCAAAGTGTTTTATGCTTCTAACACAATTTCTGCATCATTAAATGGTTGTTTGGGGCTTAATGTAACTCGGACTCATTAAGGGTTTTGTAAAAATTGCAACTATTCCAAGCTTTTGTTTACATCTTGTACTTGTTGGCAACAAAACATGACTGATTTATTACAGAGACCTTTGATAGTGAATGATGCGTATTTACTGGTAATTTGTATCCTAGATGATACACGTATACAAAAAATTCAAATCAAACACACTGAAAAGTCTCGTATTTTGACAGCTGTTGTGGCTTTAAGGTCTTTTGAAGTGGGATTTTGTGAAAAAGCTCAAAAATGAACATATTAGCTGTTGCATGTAGTTATTTAAATGACTAAGTTTGGGGAAAAAAGAGTTTAATTTTGACCAGATTGACGAGACAAACTCTATTTCTCCAAACTGAGGTTGAAAAAATAAAGAAAAGCTATCTACAACAGGTAAGATGTTAATTGGTCACAACCATTCCACAGAATGCCGCTTCAAAAGGTCTGAACTACTGCTTTAAATGGATTTCTACTGCTGAGTCTGTTAATAACAAATATTCTGGGTGACCGCACAGCCAAGGTGGAGCAGGTGAAGTTTGACGTGATGGAGCTCCACGCCCGGCCTGAGCTGGCGGCGCAGCAGCACATGGTGGACGACGGTTCAGGGGAGGTTAAAGTACGGAAAGACGAATGAAGCCAAAACCCAGCGAGGTGGCTCCAAAAGCAAAATGAACAAACTCGCAGAAACGTGCGTTTTGTCCTCGGCAGGTGTGGCGCATTGAGAGTTTAGAACTGGCTGAAGTGAAACCAAACCTGCACGGGCAGTTTTACGGAGGGGACTGCTACTTGGTGCTGTACACGTATCAAACATCAAACAGAAAGCAGTACATACTCTACATGTGGCAGGTCAGTAGAAGCACAGCTTTTGTGTTTTCATTCTCTCACAAACTAGACTCGTTGACCTCCGCCAAAGAGGCATGTGTCTTTGGTAGCGTTTGTTCATCTGTGCGCAGGATCACTCAAGAAGTAATGAAGGGAATTGGATGAAATTTTCAGGACATTTTAAGGTTGTCACAAATAACAAACGATTACATTTTGGTGGCGATCAGGCTCACAATCCGGCTCATACGATCTTTTAATGACCCTTAGCGCTCTCAGAGCTCTAAACGTATAGTGATGACATCACATGATGGTGATGACGTCATCACCGATCAGTCCCGCTATGCCGTCACAATGACAGTGGGTCTGAGTGCGTCTCGTTTTGGATGATTCTCTGCCTGTTTTGCATCAGGGACGTCACGCCACGAAGGACGAGATCACGGCGTGCGCCTATCAGGCCGTCAGTGTCGACAACATGTACAACGGAGCCCCTGTCCAGGTTCGAGTGGTCATGGGGAAGGAGCCTCGCCACTTCCTGGCTATATTCAAAGGCAAACTCATCATTTTTGAGGTGCAGTTTTCACATAAGGCCCTAAACGATACATACGAAAAGTAAAGCTTTGCATGTTGCAGCATTTTTTTAGCTTCCTTCCTTCTTTTGTGCGTCTCCAGGGTGGAACAGGTCGACCTGGCGTAGTCAGCCCGCAGACCAGTTCCAGACTCTTCCAGGTGCGAGGAACTACAGAGCTGAACACGAAGGCCGTCGAGGTGCCGGCGAGGGCCTCGTCTCTCAACAGCAACGACGTGTTCGTGCTGAGCGCCAACCAGAAGTGCTACCTGTGGTATGGAAAGGTACGCCCCCTGTTTATAGCTCTGCAGAAAAGGCTTGAGAGCATCTTGCAGCAAAGAATTCAAAGGTTTGTGCGCGCTCGCCTGCAGGGCTGCAGCGGCGATGAGCGGATGATGGCGACAGAAGTGTGCGACCTGCTGTTCAGGCAGTTTAAGGAGGTGGTGATGGAGGGCCAGGAGCCAGCTGATTTCTGGGCAGCTCTCGGGGGAAAGGCCCCCTACGCCAGTGACAGGAGGTAAACTCTACAATATCCAGCTTTTAAACTGAAGTTTGATGCTTTCGGGGCACATTGTTACCAAACGTTTCAGTCTTGGTCAGTTCTGTGGCGTTTTCTGGTGCTGTATTTTAGGTTGGAGAGGGAGGAGCTGCTCCACAGCCCCCGTCTGTTCGAATGCTCCAATCAGACGGGTCAGTTTAGGATGACCGAGGTTTATAACTTCGACCAGAGTGACCTGGACGAAGAGGACGTCATGCTGCTGGACACCTGGGAGGAGGTGAGACAGCTGAATTCCTGTAAAATAAAACAAAAACACAGACTTGCTGTCTCCAGTGTTGAAGTTGTCCACTTCTTGTTCTTTATGCCTCCTCAGATTTTCCTGTGGATTGGAGTCTCAGCCAACGAGCAGGAGACCAGAGAGGCATCGATCAGCGCGCAGGAATACTTGAGGACCCACCCGGCAGGCCGCGACCCTGATATTCCCATCATCACCATCAAGCAGGGAAATGAGCCGCTCACCTTCACCGGCTGGTTTACCGCCTGGGATCCTTTTAAGTGGAGCGTGAGTTTAATTAAAGCCCTTGATCTCTTGGGGAGACGTTAAAGAGGGGCGTTATTAATGAACTGATATGGCACGATGAAGGAATGAACCATTTCCATTACGTTAGCATGCACGGAGATATGAAAGAGACGCAAAAATCGGATAAATGATCTTGTGTGAATGAATCGCCTCTGAAATTAGAGGCGCGTGGTTTTGGTGGATTTTGCATGCAGGCTGATTCTCAATCTGAGCTGATCTTCTCAACAGGGAGGAAACTCCCAAACCAAACTGAATGATGCAGCATCTGTCTCTGAGATCACTGTAGTAAGTGATCTCCAATTCTGATCCCAGCTGATTAACTGCACTGATTTCATGAAGCTAATATCACATTTTAATGTCGCTTATCTGTGAACCTGAATCTCTTTACGGTTAAGGACCTGAGTAACTTGAGTAAGAGACCTGCTGTGATGGATGATGGGGGTTACAGGGCCCCTGGAAGCCCAGGTACCTCGATTCCGGTGTACAAGACCCCTTTGTCACCCAAACCCTCCACTGCCACCAGCCCGTCCAGCCCCAGAGGCCCGCTCTCGTCAGGAGGTGGCAGCGCGATGTGTCTGGACCCTAAAATCCTCATCAACACTCCTGCCACCGAGCTCCCCGAGGGGGTGAACCCCAGCCAGAGAGAGGTGGGTGTCGGGTCTCAGATCTGGAGGAAATGAAACCTGTTGTCATCCATTGTTGTTGTGGAAAAAGGTACAAAGATGGACGAGAAGATCTACATGAGCAACGTTTTTTTTAAATTCAATTTAATGCAGCAACAAAACAATGAGGTTCAAATGCATTAAAATCACCTATCTAATGCAGTGGTTCCCAAAGTTGGGGTAGGGACCAACAAACCCCAAGTGGAGGGGTCCTTACATAATCTACAGATATCGACTTACATTGAAAAGTGATTTCTTTTGACATGTTTTCACCAAAAGCATTGAAAAGGATAAAACAGTAATCAATGACAGACACAAAAACACTAACTTGAGGTGGAAAATGTTCAATAAAGAGCCTGTTTTGTTTACTTTCTGATCTATTCTATTGCAAGACCGCTTTGTGTCCAGTAGAGGCCAGCCTAACCCTCTGCTCTGACTGCAGGACTACCTGTCCGATGAGGACTTCGAGAACCTGCTCGGCGTGGCTCGCTCAGACTTCCTGGGCATGCCCAAGTGGCGTCAGATTGATCTGAAGAAAAAAGCCGGCATTTTCTAAGAAGGGTTATGGGGTTGGTTACGCGGAGGAGCTGCCAAACCGGTCTCAGTGTGATACTAGGAAACTCAAGCCAGTAACCGTTCAGTTCAGCAGAATTTACTTTAGTGTTTTACGTTTTAATCTTCACAAATGTTGCATATAATCATCTTAATAATATGACTGATTGAATGTAAAAAAAATAAAGACATAAAACCAACAGGGAATGAGTATCAGACTGCTTTTATTCCAGAGCTAGTGCAAATACTGAAGACATGACAAACAGAACCACAAAAACCTAACCAATGACCATGTTAGAGGAAGAAAGTTAGAGCTTATTAAGATGAGTTTGGATTTATTACCTGTAGTCATAGCAAAAATAGTCCTAAATGGAGGTTAAACCAAATTTGGAGTCTGTTTGAAAGTTATATTTACATAGAGCAGTCATCTTTATGGGACCCGTTTAAAAACAGACAATTACAACAGATCCATGAGATTAGCATCACTTTGGCATTTTACTAAAAAGATAAAAACACAACCTTAGGTTCAAGTTGGACAAAGAAGGAAAACACGAAACATGGCCGAATGCTTGTTTTTCTTACTTCCACAAGAATGGTTTACAGTATTTGACTCTCGATAAATATACACTGCTCAAAAAAATATAGGGAACACCTAAACAAAACAATGCAACAAATCAGTCACACCTTTATGGAATCAATGTCACCAGTTAGGTAGTAACACTTATTGTGAGTCAGTTTCACCTGCTGCTGTGCAAATGGA
>JAOXNZ010000098.1:14869593-14879911 GCA_028566095.1 Kryptolebias brasiliensis | reverse complement strand
AGTACCCGGAGTAAACCCACGTGTGCACAGGGAGAACATGTAAACTCCACCCAGAAAGGCCCCAGGCTGGGATGCCAAAGTATTGTAAACATAATAAAAGCTATAACGCTAATCGGTTACAGATACTTTCATTTAGACTTTTAATTTGATTGAATGTAGCTTCGATAAGTTATTCGTTAATAACTTTTACATGATGCGTCTCCTTTCTGTTGTTGCCATTTGAGCAAACAATCAGGGGCTCGTCCAGGATCAAAAGTATCAACTATAGGATGTGGAAACAGGTCAAATCAGTGGTGTATGGGATGCACAAGTGAAAGACGTAGGCGTAAGTGTTCCCAAGTGCAAACAAAACTAACTTCATGTTAAACAGCACACAATGGTGGCAGGATATCAATGTGGAAAATCAAACATCAACAAAGAGCACTATTATGTATACAAACTACCAGCTTTCTTTCTGAGTTACGCTCTCACCATGACATGAAAGGTCTTCTTCTTCAGCCATGGCCCTTTGGTCAGTGTGTTGGGGTTGAACTGAGAGGACAGGCTTCTCTGGAATTCTGGTTTCAGGATGTAGCCGCAAAAACCATTGGGCAGAAACCGGCCCTGGTTTAGTTGCATCTCTTTGTGGGGAGTCTGGAAGTTCAGTGCCACTGAATTCAAACAGAAGTGCACATGAAACAATAACTCTTCACCCAGAAGCCCGATGAATGCATTTCTGCGGAGACAAAATCCGGGAGTTTACCAATCTGGCAGCCAACGTTCCACATGGGAACAGGGTTATAGTTGGAGGAGTCTGTCCTGGAGCCAGCGGGGTAGATCCTGCTGAGTTTGTCCATGTTGTGATGGATTAAGGCGGTGGCTGTAGGAACACAATAAACACTTAAAGTTTGTTGTGTAACTGAGGTCTTGCTGACGGCGGTCAGATGAAGTGTTTACCTGAAGTGTCAGCCAGGTTGAAGGCTTTGCTCTCTTTGAAGGACGACATTTCATAAAAAGCCTGGTTGTCTCTGGCATGTTCGAAGCTGTTAAAGTGGACACTCTTACAGTAGATGACGATGTCGGACAGCTCTTTGGCAAGTTTGATCTTTGATTTCTGAAAGAAGACAGGACACGAACATGCAGGACATCTAGGACAGATGTATAGGTTTTAGGATTCTAACAAATGAGCGAAATCCTTTGAGTTACCTTTCCTTTTGACTTTTGACCGTTCTCCTTACAGTCTGCAGCCTCGTCCTCCTCAGACACTGTGTCTTCCTCCACCGTGTTGTTGTTGGAGAAGACTGCATCCAGCTTGTTCAATCGCTTCCCCTTGATGAGAAACTTACCCTTCAGCTCCTGCACAGACACGCACAAATTATGCTTTTACATCTCGTTAGGCAAGCTGTAAAACTTACAAATGTTGCATAATATTATGCTGCTGTCCCTTTAAGAGGAAACACGAGAAGTTAATGCATTATCTGCCAAGGCCAGTGCATTGTTTTCATTTTGAAGGAAAATGGTTACCACTTAAATTTTCAGTTACCACCAAGCTTTGTGAAACTGAACTAGTTTTTGTCTCATTCTTTTGATTTGACGCTTGCCTTGAGGGAGGAATGTAAAACAATAGGTGTTCAACTAAACAATTAGGGCTACATGTCAAGAAAATATCTAATGGATATAAGTAAGATATAAATATCAATGTAATGAGTCAATCAATGCATTGAGAAATAGAGATAAAAAGCTGTCATTGTGTGGCAGCGGTGTATTTAATGGTCATAAACAGGGATGTTTTTTAGTCTCATCAGCATTATTCCTTTCAAAGTAACATCATTTAAAGTCACGTCAAGAGGGAGGTAAAAATCTGGCAGAGCAGTTTATTAACTAAAGGTGTGTTCATTCTTTGGCACTGATTTAACAGAATATTCACAGTGAGGCAGGATAAAGTCAATATGACTTGATTTGTCTCAGGGTGAGTCTGGACTGAAGAGTCACAGACCTCAGGCGAGGGGAAGTTGGTGGGCATCGATGTGCCCAGAGGCTTTTTGACCAAGGCATCCCCCAAGATGGAGACCAAGTGATGGGCCATGAGTTTCTGCTGATTCACTGTGCAGTGGTTCTCCAGGGACAGAATCACGGGGTAATCGGACGTCTGAGAAACACAAGAAACAACTTTTCAGTGCAAACCGACGCCCTTCCCGTCACTTCAAAAATTAACTCGACATCCATAGCCTCCTATGTCCTTGCAGGAACTAAAATAGCTCGCGTACTTTGAAGGCGAAGTCCTTGATGGATCTGATGACATCTCTGAAGAGAATCTTTGACGTGAGAGTGTAGCCGTGGTAAATAACAGGCTCTCCGTTGGGTCCGTCCCAGCAGTCCAGCTCCACGCAGCGACAGCTCTTCATCAGTGCTCTGCAGGGAAACAAAACCTTCGTGACCATCGAGTTTCGGGGCGACGCCTCTTCTAATGCAGGAGTTCACGGCAAACACGAGGTGGCACGAACATTTTCAGAAGAAGTCACCCCCTAAAAGTTATAAATGTGAACATAGACCTTGACTGCTGTGTTTAGATTAATATCAGTGTTCTTTTAGAGAAAAGGTTTGGATAACCACTTCACAACAGGGGCTCTTAATTAAGGTTTCATAAACAGGTTATTCATGAGTTTGCAAACACTTTATAAAGCACCAAGTAAACACAATCTTTTACTAGTTGCTCACTATATAAATGTATTTTCCAAAACAAACTTTAGGTCTACAAATGCTCGTAGTGCTTACATTCAGGTAACAAACAGGTTAGTGTTTCTGAGCTACAGAGAACATCAGGTAAACAGTGAGAATGTTGGCTCACTATATGGCAAGAAACAAGTCACCATTGACCTCTTTAATCTAATGCACAATTACCGCTTATTCATGGTTTATTGAGAGTTTAAAGCTCAGTTCATAACTGCATTATTAGTCCTTTATAAATGTGCCCTTACTGTAAAGTGGTGCCAAAGTTTGTTGTTGTTCAGAACAACAGCCTTGCCTCGGATCAGCTATGGAAACGTCCTTTTTTTAAAATAATTTCCAACATGGCTTAGAGACCGACTTTATAGTGGATCAGAAACTGCAAAGTTTGGGAATCAGTGAGTGAAAATGTTTGTGAAAGAAGCCCCACAGGAGAAAACCATGCTGTTGGAGCACGCACAAAGGCATGGCTCACTTTAAGCAGCCAGCTAAATAACACATTACCAACCCAGGTGGATCACTTTTCATGTTAACAACATGTAAAAATACTTACTTTATATAAGCTTCTGTGCTGCTTGGCCCTTTGAGTTGGTCGTCCATCAGATAGGTGTTGTGTGAGGAGGAGATAAAGTAATGGTTGAGGGGCTGACTCATGTCCTGGTATACTTTTTTGTGAGCTGGGTTTAAGATGGATCCGTCCTCGTGCTGCAGGTACATCAGGAAGCCATCTTTGGTCATGCGCTTCTGCGCCTTCGCTTTTAGGAGAAACGCGTACGATGAATACCTGGAGCGAACCGAAACCTCATAACCAGAATAACGAAGCAGTGAGTTCAGCTCTACCTGTTTCATCCACTTCGTGTTTCTCAATCAGCTTGAGAGTGCTCTCTGCCGTCGCCTCCTCCCTTTGCTCGTTCAGCAAGAAGTTCGTGAGGTCTTGGGCGCTCATCTGACCATCCGATTGAGCGTAATTTTTAAATATCACCTCTATCTCCTCGCGGCGCGTCAGCAGGTCGTAGAAGTCCTTTATCTCTTCGCCCTCCAAGTAAGGTCCTGCTGTCTTGTTGCATTTCTGTGCAAAACACAACAAAATGTTCCATCAAACTGGACCAAAGATTTGATCAAATCAACAGCAGTTCTGTTTTTCTTTTACCTTGAAGAATTCCTCTGCATAGACCTCGCTGACCTCAATGTTGACCTGCCGCAGGAAGTGCTTCAACTCTTTTAGGGACATCTTGTTGTCCTTGTTCTTGTCTGCTTTTCGCATGCAATTGATGATCCAACTGGCATTCGGATGTAAGGATTTAGCTCGCATAAAAAGAAAGAAACGTTCTGGAGCATCAAAGCACAGCAAGCACATCCCGTTTAAAGGCTGCTTTAAGGATACTGCTCACTCTTCTGCTTGTGGTTGAGGTTGCGGATGTTGTTCATGAGCTTCTCCAGGCTGGTGACCCACTGGTTGGCTTCTTCTTTCGAATTGGCCATTAAGTCGAGATTCTTCTTGTGCCCCTTAAAGATGATGGAGAAGCACAGCTCATCAACGCTGGGGTCAGTGTGTTTATTCAGCCCCTCGGACTGACGGCCCCTTCGCACTGATTCGATGTCGTCGATGAGGACTGTTTGGGGAGAGCAGATTTGTTAGAGTCAGGCTTCCGATAACAACCAGAGTTGGCAGAGAAGCCAAAGCCGATCTAAATATTTCCGTGTCAAATAATGAAAGCTTTAGTAAATCACCAAATCGCCAAATCCACTTTTGCACCCATGTAAAGCATCAATCAACCCTACAGCCTCACAGTGTTTTAGGGGTTCAAATACATAATATGTAGATAAAACGTCTTTTAAGACAACTTATCACATCTGATCATCATCACATCATGTCAGTATCTTGTAGCAGCAGACTACCTTTCTCAGTGATTACAACAAAGAAATGGCTTTATACCATGTCAGTGTGGTAAGATATGAGCAAGAAGGCTTTTGTTTTTGTGCAGTAGTCCACTTATGTGGCTTTCACTCACAAAAAGACTTGACTCTAATGCTTTTTATCAAACCGGGATCATAGGCGAGGTTTTGTTAGCAAACAGCTAACAATTGATCACATTCACCAGAAATTAGACCAAAATTCAGTTTTAATTGTACTTTTAAACACCCATCATTGCTTTTGTTGTACCAGTGAATCAGTAGTTGTCTGTGGTTTAGTTTCTTTTTAAGGTGGAAACAAGTACAATACTGAAAACAGAGGTGACAGTGAACACTGATACAGTCAAACCTATGTATTAAGTTGTAAAATGTTGTCTACAGTAATGAGCAAAACCTATTTTTTTCTGCATCATTGTGAGACAATGTATTATAGTTTTTTATATTGTACAATAGATAAAAAAGGATATTCTGATCATTAATTAATTCAGACAACAACCTCTGACTTACTATAATTTAGAAGCAAACAAATGTATAGATTTTAAGTTTTGATGCATATAACATTAGTTAAATGAAGCAAGTAAAAGGTGAAAAACATTGGTCCAAGCACAGAGCCTTGTGGAACCCCACAACTAATTTTGTCGCGTAAGAAAGCTCCATTTCTAACAAACAGGAATCTATGTGCTAAGTATCACCTAACTCTGCTCAGCGATGTTCCTTTAACGTCAATGATGTGTTCAAACCTGTGCAGTAGATGATTTGGTTTAATTGTGTTTCAGCACTGAAATCTAACAAGACAATTAGAGAGCAGAGCATACCGAGTGGCCTTTAAAGAGTCAGGAGCTAAAGATGGTGAAAAAACGGGCAACGAAAATAACAGTTTGGGGAAAAATTTTGTTGAAGAAGTGAAAAAAGAAAAAGAAAAATGAGAGCCACAAACATGAGTAGCCAAACAAATCACAGAAACTTTGTCCATCAAAAAGTACATTAAGCCATTTTTGCCTCAACAGTTTTAGGATTTAAGAGTCTTTTGAGAACAGAGAGCTGGTCTCAGTTCGTTGTTTTCTGCTGAAAACTTCAATATTTTGGCAGCACATCTCACAGAAAATCAATCAGTCTCTTGTTTTCGTCCTTCTAGGCCCACGTGGGTTCATAAAGCAGAGCAACGTCACCCACTGACCCGGACAACGTAGACTAAAGGTCTCTGCCTTTTTCAGCCCACTCACCAGGGCCCAACTCTTTTGTCGAGAGGCTTAATGTTCAGCAAGGCGTGCTCTGACGCGCACGATGTAATCACAGCAAATCCCCTCCAAAGACATCAAACTAAGGCCTTTAGTTGTAGCTGAAATCATGCCGTTTTCACTGTTAACATATGGAAGAGCAACAGCGTTAACTCTGAGAGTCAAAAACTTTTAAGGAAAAAATGTAAAAGGTCAGACTGGAAAAACACCAAGGGGTCCGTATGGCCACGCCCAGTTTTTTTTTTTTTTTTACAAATAAACAGAAATACCTCAAACCTCGATCCCAGGAAGAAGGAGTGTTTAATCCGTGCAGCTGCATCATTCCCAACAAATAAAACAATTGGAGCCGTTTCGGCGGTCCTCATTGGACAACACTCACCACAAGTCATATGTCGTCCGTGCCACACAAGCATAGCTGGAATACCAGGGGGAATATTACACAAAGAGGGCTTTGTGACGACGTGACAAAGTTCAAGCTGCTGCTTCTCAAAACTCTTCTCTTCAAAGAGAAGAAATAAAGCTTCAGCTGTTGGAGGGTTTGCTAGATTAGAGGCTGAGTTTCTTTTTGTGTTGCGTTTAGGTTAACATGTAGCTTCAACCACAACCAACAAACGAAGGAGGGAAATATGAACAGAATAAATGAAGGAAAAAAATCCATCAGAGCAAAAAACCCTCCAGCTATACTGTTAGATAACTCCAAATATGAGCTCTGTATGGGTTAGTCAACATCTCACCTGATGAGGTAACATCACCGTTAGGCCAGATTTCTCTATATCAGAGCCGACTGAGAGTTGCACGAGGCTGTGGAGCTTTTAAAGAGCTCCTCTTGTCGTCTTTGCATCTAATGTGAGCACGGCTGGACTCAAACAAAGAGCTAAAACTAACTACTGCGTACTAGAAAAGGCTAAACAGCAGATGCAATCACACATCTCTGTTTTTGATCTGATTAGAGGTTTTCGGGAGATTAGGGGGTCTAAAACCCTGACCTAAACAGCTCTAATTCTTTATTTGGTGGGTTGAACTTAAGCAACACATAACTCCTTGTGTTTAAACTTTATTTTGAATTTAATAAATTGTTACTAGGAGATGAGTCTCCTTGAATACAATAAGACAACAATGAGTGTTGGGTATTTTGGTGCCGCTTGCATCAGATGTGGTCCAAACATCTCCAAAAAGTGGTTAAAAACAATACCGACTCTCCCCCGCAGAGAGCGTTCGAGCTGAGCGGGGTTTGTGGTTCGCTCTCGTGCTCGGGGAAGAAATAAGACACACAGGAAATGCCTGTGGCGCCTGCGCACGCCTCTAAAAAGAAAAAACGTCTCGCCTGTGTTTGCTCGCGGCTCCGGCCTGGGGCAGAGGTTATCAGCTCTGCTGGCTTTAGGATGGGAGGGAAACCCGAGCCTCCGAAAGACCCCGAGGACGATCGGCGCGCTCCCCCTTACTGCAGACCACTGAACCAGAAATCAAAGGGAAATTATCTCTCTCGTGCACAAACATACGGCCAGGCCGTGAGCTAACATTTTCCAGTCCCCGCCACAGTTCGTGTGAGCGTTTCCATCCCACTTTTTCCCTTTACGCTCTCCAGCGTGAGGCTGAAGGCTATCGGTCAGACAAAAGGCGGTCAGAGCTTTAGGCCAAAATGGAGTCATTTACATATAAACAGTTCATTTTTGAACGTCGTCTTTCGTAAAAGGCACCAAAACGGGGCAACACTTACAGGTCTGGTCCTGTTTCAATGTTTTCTTCGACTCCTGCCACATGGTGTGACAGTCCTCCTGCAGCTTATACATGCGGCTCTTCTGCCACGAGTTGGAGCGAACCTTCAGCAGGTTCCCGCCGGCCAGCAGGAACTGAAGGTCTGCGTCTTCTTCCAGACCTGGGCGGGTGGACACCAAACAGGCTGAGTTACATCCAGCAAATAAGAAAAAAAATAAATAAAAAAATACACTGTTTATCTTGTAAGAATGCAGGGTTACGATGGGTGAACAGCAGGACGGGACGATGTTTTCCAAACTCCTGCATCCATATTCGAACATTTGAGCCTAATTAAAACATCGGAGGCATTTGCTGGTAAATTTCCACCCATAACCTAAGAGTGTCTCCCTCAGAGTCCCAGAGATTTGTAGGTAAACAGGGAACATGTAATAAAAAGGTCCTTTTATTGTTACACAACTGATTGTATTTCATTCTTTTCGAAACCATAAAAGATTATACTGAACTCTTAGGTTATATCCTGTGTCTGCAGGGCTGGAAATATTTTGTTGGTCACGGTACTCTATAGAGTTTATTAAAAATATAAACTTTTACATTACTATCAGGTTATCCTGTAGAATTCTCTTATTTTAGCCGCAAATGGCGGCAGAAGCAGCTAGCTGTAGCACTTCTGGCATAAGAGTAGAAGGTTATAAAAGTGTTGGAGCTGTTTGAAAACTGTCAGAAATAAACGCTTTTCTCCAAACTGAGCTACCTACAACAGGTAACATATTTATTGCTATTAACCCCTCTACTCCGAAACATCCGAACTATCCCTTTAAGGACGCTTCATTTAGTAGTTTTTTGTTACTAGAAAGCACCTTTAGGCGCCACACAACCTGAACTGCAGCTTCAGTTGTTGACATTAAACGGGACAGTGGAGGAAATCCAGTGAAACGCTGACTTTTCTTTCAAAATAACCCCAAACATTTGCTGGCTTTTCTTTCTTGAAATGAAGCCGAAGCGAGTTTAGCTCCGGACTGTTCCACCCTGAGCCGGGCCTTTAGTTTTCCAACGTCTGAGCTCTGCAGTGAGTTAACGTCCGAGTGAAGCAACGTGCTGATCACACCTTTGTGGAAGGGTGTGCTATGATTCTGACGCCCTCTTCACAACAATATTTAGAGGAGTTTTGTGCACGTGGGCGTGCTCTTTGCACAGAAACTTAACGCAGATGATAAATACCAGGAATTCAACGACAAAGTCTTCTTATAAACTATCCGGCCTTGCAGGGCGGGGTGCGCTGAGATTTGGAACTCGATCAGATTTTAGGCGCGATTTCGACATAACACACATGTTTTTGTTTCCAAAGAATTCCCCCACCGGGGCTGTTTTACGAGTTTTCTGCGGGAGGATTTCGCACAAGTCTCTTCTGAGCTTAAATCCCCGTGAAGCAGGAGCTTTGTGCAGAAGAAATGCCTGGTGTTTTTTTTTGTTTTTTTTTCAGAGTCGCCTACCAGTTTGAAGTTGTGGCCCTAATGCGTCTGAGCAACATTCCTGGGATCTGAGCCGACACAGACAAAAGGCTGCGTCCCGAACTGAATACAAAACTGTGTGGCAAGCCCGGGCAGGACGTTTCTGAGAACTGGGGCGAGAAGAGGAGCCGCTTTTCAGGAGCGAGGAGCAGGGAAAAGCTGTCGTTTAACGCGTTTCAATGCAGCACATTTATCCGCCGTTTTACGATTGCTTTTCGAGTCGCGAACGCCAAGTTCGAGGTCGAAAAAACAGATTGCTTTGTGTTATTTAACATCGAGGTCATATCAGAAAACTCTTTCTGTGGGTAAAGTTCGACAGGATTAATCTTTAACTATCCCCCTCGAAGCATAAATGTGCATTTGAATCCTGTAAAGTTTGTTAAAGGAATCGTTCAGTTTGAGGTTCTGAATGATTAATATCTTACCTGCTGCTCGGCTTTGCTCAGACTAGCCTTTAGCTCGTGAATCTGGTCAGAAGTGAGTTTGTAAACAAGTCGTAACGAGCGCAAGAAAACGTGAAAATGTAGATTTTCTTTTTTTTTTTTTTTTAGATTTGCGTAAAAAAAGAGTCCAGAAAGAGCTCTCCAACAGGTTCGTCTTCAGAAATAATCCTTTTAATTTCCTTTGAAGTCGACCGTTTTTTTTTTTTCTGGGGCGGGAAATCCCTTCGTACGACGTATACGGGGCTGTAATTCCTGTCATAGGTCGCCCCCGGACCGGATAAAACTACGCAAAACTACGGCGACTCGTTTTGCAGCACGGGTCACTTTCCAGGACCTGCAGGTGAGATACTGCCTATTCCCGCAGAACCCCGTTTCAGAAGACCTGAACTATCACTTTAATGCTGTTTAAATAATAAAAAAAAAACTTCCACCCAGTTTCCAAACAGATGGATGAGTTTTGTTTCCTGTTTTGTAAAAGTCCCTGACAGAGGAAACCTTAGTCAGCATTTTCCACCCTCCTGTGTTTTCAGATGACTAAATTAAAAATAATTTTAAATAATAATAATAAAAGGAAGTAGACAGAAGACCAACAGCATCCTGATGGTTTCCCCCTCGCGTGAGGAAGAGGAAAACTTCCGTTTGACCTCGTGGCAGAGAGGAGGGAAAGCTCAGCTCCAGGTGATGAACTTCATGTGTTCATTTGCAAACCAAGCCAGCTGACTGGGGGTCAGATGGGTGATATTTCCCGGTGGGTGGGGGGGGGGGGGGTGGCTCTCCCCGCCTGGCGGCGGGG
>JAOXNZ010000098.1:14781836-14808421 GCA_028566095.1 Kryptolebias brasiliensis | reverse complement strand
GAATATTACGACCCGCTGTAATACAATATTACTGTTTCAACATTGTTAGAATTAGTCTGTGTTAGCAAAATATCTCACGAACCACTGGACGGATTTTAATGACACCTTCAGGAAAAAAGTCCCTGGATGTTCATCTACAACTGATTAATGTTTGGAGGCAGTCTAGTTTAAGGTGGCTGCCACAGCCAATTGATTTTAAAAAGCATAAAAACGGCTATAATTCAGTCTGTGTTACGAATATTGAGCTAAAACCTGATGTGGTAGTAGCTGAGAGTCATTCACAACACATACTCTGAGCGTGACGTGTCGCGATATCGCATGAGGTTGCGCACGACAAGGTTTGACCGAAGCAGCTTCAACTCCGCCATTTCTAAACGTGATCCTAGTCTAAAGCTCTGGCTTTAAAGGCAGCGGGCGATAGGCATTACTAGGCCTTTAACTGTTTATGATTCACATCCAAAGTAGCCAGAATCTGGCCGAGATCTGGTTAGTCATGAGGAAACGGAAAGCTCCAAAACATTTGCTCAGATTCAGGAATTATTACTATTGTGACACCAAACTCATGACGTCCCTGTGCCACAAATAACAAAGATAATCCCACTTTTATGCAAAAAGTGTTTGTTTTCATGTGTGACTGATGATGATTGATGATGTGTGTTTTGCTGCCAGATGAGGACGTCAGAAAGTACTGCGAGAGCCTGAAGAAGAAGAGCGAGCCCCCGGTTCAGGTCCCTGAGGTGGACAGCTGTGTCCCTCGCACCCCTGAGAGGTTCGGCATCACCTTGGACGACGACCCGGAAGGTGAGAATTCATACCAACAACGTTTAAGCGTTTCATTAAATCAGCGTCTCTGATTAATATTCCACTGAATTAATCAGGATTCCTGGCTTTTGTTATTATTTAGAAATGCTTCATTAACACTTTTGGGGAGCTTCTTGTAATTTATCAAGTGCTTAAAAATGGGATATACTGTCATTTTGCTTCATTTTCATCAGCAGTTTAGTAAAAACTATTGTAGCTACTTAAAATTAGCCCCTGACACAACCAAAAATAATGATTCACCTCCTAAAATGAGCACTTAAGCATTTGATACTTAATGCAAATTTGCCTAATATGTTAGTAATTTACAAAAATGTGATTTAAAGTAGATTTTCTTTTATGTTTATAAGCTGCAACAACTCCTAAACATCAAGGTAACGGAATATAAACGCGTCAGTATCCATTTCAGATTAAAACCAACAAAAATAAAAATCTTTCCTCATAAAATTGTCTTTCGTAGCTCATAGTTTAGAGCCTCTGTTTTGCGATGCACTTATCATATTTCAGCTAAAACACAGATGGTATCACTTTATTTCCTGTGATATCACCACAGAAAACACTTGATGCTGCCGCATCTCGCTTTCCTGCCCCGTAAAGGAAGTGGCAGAACCTCTGTGGAAAACCAGTTTGTTTCCACGTCCGCGAAAGGTGCGCTCGCTCCCCTGCTCGGCGTAAAACGCTGACTTTTAATCGGCCCGTTCCGGTTTGCAGGCACTCCCGAGCTGTTCGACGCCTTCATCTGCTACTGCCAGAGCGACTTCGAGTTCGTCCAAGAGATGATCCGCGAGCTGGAGCAGACGGAGTACAAGCTGAAGCTGTGCGTGTTCGACAGGAACGTCCTGCCGGGCTCGTGCGTTTGGACCGTCACCAGTGAACTCATTGAGAGGAGGTGGGAATTGTAATTTAAATGTAATTTTTTTTTAGATGTGAACACAAACCCATATTGGACCAGATGTGACTTCCAGTGATTATTGAAAACTAATTTGACTCAAAATGACTTCATTTGGATACAGAAAGCCACCTACTTTCCTTTTGTCACACTTGACTAATGACTGTAACGATGCTCCCATCTGTGCAGGTGTAAGAGGATGGTGGTGGTGATTTCTGATGAATACCTCGAGAGCGACGCCTGTGACTTTCAAACCAAGTTTGCTCTCAGCCTCTGCCCCGGTAAAGTCGAGTTTTATCCACGTAAACCGCTTTGCTCGTGAACGTGACTGACTTTGACCTCCTTCTCAGGTGCTCGGACTAAGCGTCTCATTCCAGTTGTCTACAAGTCGATGACCAAGCCGTTCCCCAGCATCTTGCGCTTCCTGACAGTGTGCGACTACACCCGGCCCTGCACGCAGGCCTGGTTCTGGGTGCGGCTCGCCAAGGCTCTCTCGCTGCCGTGATCGCGGACCAGGAAATCAGCTGTATTTATAAGTTTAAAAAAATATATATCATGTCTGACAACGCCACTATCCCCGTCGTGCTGGCATGGGAACTCTGATGGTTTTACTGCACATTTGGCTGCTTCCACCTACATTTCCTTTGAAAAAATATTCATATTTATGTATAAAATTATCATTAATTGTAACCTATGCAGCAAAGTTCTCATTTCGCAGGCTTTAATGTTACAGAAGTTGCACAAATTGAGCTTATCGCTTTTTGTTTCACGTGTGGAGGATTGGTTTATATGCAACACAGCATGTTCTGAAAGCTCTGCATTTTTGTGTGTGTGAGATACTTCCTCTATTGAGTCAAGTTTTAGATGAGATTGAAGCCTCAGAGGAAGTGATATTGTGACTGCGATACTCACACATGCTCAGTTTTATTAAGCCACCCTTTGCTCCTTTACGTCTCTGAAATCTGATGTACTTTTTTGCATTCTGGATGTGAGCTTTTCAGGACAGTTTTTAATGAAAAAATGTAATTTGCTGTATTGCACAAAGTGCCTGGAAGCGGTTTTACACAAAAGGTAAAATGAAACAATCATTTTTTTTTAAATAAGGCGTGTTTCATTTGTTTAGAAGTCAGGAGAGCACGCAATGTCCTGAAGTTCAAAGTGTTTGCTGGTGATAATATCAGCCACCAGCAGGGGTCTCCACTGAGCTTGCATGAGAATAAAGCGCAGCTCTGTGGAAATAAAATCAGTTTTCTCTCTATAACTGCGGTGCTTTCGGTTTTAAAATGTACCCACATATTCAGAACCATGCCTTAGGGACTATAGACAGGCTGTATTCTGTTAAAAAAATCCAGTAATTGGGCATTTTGACTTGAATAAAGTTGTAATTCCCAGACCGCATTCCAGCCTGTCAGCACCGTTTTATGAACGGGGAAGGAGAAGTGCGTGTTGCTAAAATGAGTCTGAGCTCAGAATTTGAGTTTACATCTGCGAGATTTGAGTCGTGGAGGAAAAAAAACAAAAACGTGAGAACCTCCATCATTTGATGTTGCCACATAGATGTGTCTGGCTGGGGGTCCTGCGTTTAAAGATGACGTCCAGACTTTCACAAAAGTCCAACAAAAGAGGTAAAAACTTCAATTCATGACGATTGATTTTCTGCATTTCCAACACTAAACCTTGCTGCACTGGAAATATTGGAACTTCAGTTCTAAACAAGCTTCAGACTACTCTCAGGTGAAACAATAGATACAGAAACATGATGATCAATTAAAACAAAATCATTTAGCACATATCATGGCAAAGATTTCCTTTTATTTCAATAAAAGGATGAGTTATTTTCAGCAAAACATTGAGATTGGTCAGAAAATAAAGTTTAAAAGCTGTCATTTTAAATAAAGTTAATACAAAACAAAGACTATAATAGCCAAGAATGGTAAGATTTTTAACTTTAACATACATTACATCAAGAAAAAGCCTAGTGGTCTACAGACATGAAGTTTTCTGTGGCCGATGCTGATCTTTAGAAATCAGGGGAGCCATTATTTTATGGTCATTGTGTATTTTTCATTTAATAAATGTAACAACAATGACTAAACCTAAATAAATGCATATTTAAAATCCCTTGGAAGAACTTCTGCTCTTAAAAATATCATAAAGTTTAAGTTTAAACTAAACTTGGTGTTGCATCTTCATATTTTCCTGCTTGGTAATGGATTAAGTACACACATGCATGGCCTAGTGCCGAATATTAAAAACAGCCAGCTGAATAATCGTTTTATCTCTAACAAAAATAGATGCCAAGTTATAAAACAACTAATATTTTATCAGTGTTTCTGTTCTCCAACTAGACTGTACTAAGCACAGACTTTAGAAAAATACTGTAATATTTAATATTAATAGTTCAAATCATCTCCCCTCATTTTTAAACAGTATACACACAGATACAACAATCAAGCAAACTATTAATAATAGTCTTTATGGCTTTATTATGGTTTATTAGTCCTTGTATTGTTATAAAGTACAGCTTCATTTCAGCTCTGAACTGAGTTATGCTGGGTTTCCTGTTAGACTATTTATATTCATTTATATAAAAATATAGATGTGTCTGTGGCACCAAAAGCTACATAGCTGTTGTCACGTACGTGCGTAAGTCCAGCCAATCACAGCGCGCTACGTCATCTTTAAGCGCAGGCCCCCGCCCTCGAGCCGTTTGTTGGCAGGGGCGAGCCGATCCGGTAGCTCCACCGCGTCAAAGGTCCACATTTGCTCGCGAGGAATGCGGTAGGCGGGGCCGCCGAGGCTGGTGTCAAACTTTGGGAATGACAGGAGTGCTGCGGGATTCGCAAAGAAGGGGAAGTGTCGCCCTCGCTGGCTCTGTTTGGATTACTCTGACTTGTTCTCCGGATTCGCCGCCGCGCCGCAGATAGTCCGACCTCAGCGGGTTCTTCAGCCATCATCATCATCATCATGTCGGAGGACCTGAGCTCCCAACCCTGGTCCATCAATAAGGATGATTATGAGCTACAAGAGGTGATTGGTATGTCATCATTAGCTTGTTAGCACTCTGTTCACCGGTACTTTCTTGCATTAGCTCAGCATAAACAAAATAATAGCTGTCAGGTGGAAATACGAGGAAAGGTGGAGCTTTACAGGCGTCTGGGGGAGTTTACGAACATATCCGAGCTGTGTTTTAACTTGGAAGCAGCCTGCTAGGAAGTCACCGAAACACCGAGGCTGTAAAACATCTCAGCGGCGATGCCAGGCTCGGACTATTTGCTGGAAAGTAGCCGCTTTTGTTCCGCCACGCCACATTTCTGCTCAACATCCTCGTTTGGAGCCAGTTCTCCTTATTTAGTCGGAGCCTTAGTCAGACAGCTTTTAAGCAGAATAATGTTGAAAAAGTTGTTGTTTGTGGAGCTTCGGTATCAGTCGTGTCGTTACTGCAGTCAGATAAGACAGAAACTTTCACTGAATGTGTTCACGCCCATCTTCCCCGTGCGAGGAAGTAAAAAAAAACGAACTCATTTTTTTAGTCATATCAAAAACAAACAACTAACCAGTATAAATATACTCCATTGCTACTTGTTGAACTAGTTCTGCCTATAAAGAACATAAGTAGTACAATATAGATCAATATGAAAATAAAAGCACTGCCCGAGATATTATTATAATTTTTTTATTATAAACTGTTGTAGCTGTTGGATGTAGAGCTGCTTTGAACTGTATAGTTTAATGTCCTGTAACATCAGATTAATTAACCAAGAGCTGATAAATATAGCCGTGTAGAGTTTTCTCTTGAAATTAAGTCTAATAGTAGTTGAGTAAATATACTTTTTCCCACCCATAATGCCACAACAGAGCCCAGAAATGAATCCATTTAAGCTTCTAATGACATGACAGGCTTTCAGTGTGTCTGGTTTGGGATTTACTGAGCGTTGGGTAAGTTCTGGATTCTCTAATTCAGCCCTCCTGTGACAGGAGCGTGCATCCTCTTTGTCCAGTCACAACCAAGGGGCACCTGAGAAATGGCAGCCGTTAACTTGTGCAAATGGCTGACCTCTCCTACCTTTGGCTCAGAGGAGGAGGAAAGAGAGTGGAACGTATAAGCGAAGCATTGTTCGCTCAAATCAGTGACTTTATGCCTTTTTGGCTTACTTTACCCGGGCGGCGTGTGCTTCCTCTGCAGGGACTCTGCACGTTTTATAGAGGGTGCGTTTTACAAGCTCGACTTCTGAATTTCTCCACAGTTTCTTGGAAGATTTCAGCCGGAGCACCCCTCGAGATAACGCCCTGCGATTTAGCTTGCACACAGAGATGAGGCCTCTCTTGTATAGAAACCAGTTCTGTAGCATTTTCATGCGGTCTGTTTAACAAATTTCCCACCAAAGTCTGAAACTGCTCAGGCTTTTTTTTTACATGCATGGACTGTAGCATGCTGACTTTAGAAGAGTTTAAAACCAAAAAAACAAGTTGTTAGCTTGGTTTATTCTTTGAATATTGCAGATTAGAATTTGGGCTCTTTAAATGTGGAGCAGGTCATTTATTTCATGCATCATCTAAATGAGCTTTATCTGTTTCTTAGTAGTTAAACTTTAGTTCTGAGAGGCTGTAGTTTTGTCTTTTCAGGACAAGACTAGAAGAAATTACAAATCTCATTCTTTAACCTTGTATCTGGTTCAGTTCTTATTATAAGGGTTCAACACATAGAAAGTTTTCTTCACCAGTTCTTCGCTTTAAAATGGTTGCAAATTAAAACACTTTATAATGCGGTGTCGTTAAATTAATTGTGACCAAGTCTAGCCTCTGAATGCTAAAACTATGTAGCTTAGCTCTAAATGTAGTCAGTCTCAGTATGATATTTGCATGCTTTAACTTATTCAACGTGATGCAATGCAAAAGCTGCTTTTTTTTTTTGAGGCGGTTATTTAAATAAAATAATAACAATAAGGATAAGTCAGTCATTTCCAGTTAAAGCTAACTCTTATTTCATGTTTCTAGTTTCTTAAAAATAAATGGTTTTAATGAAAAGCTTTAAGTTTGCCTCAAAGGTCTGTGATTTAAAAGCTTTTAAAAGTCTTTCGTATGAGTTGGTTTAGGCAAAGAGCGGCAGGAAATCTGCTCTGTTGTTTCTTGATCATTTTTTTTTATCATGTTTTTAAAAAGTTATCTAATAACTATTTAAAAGTAATGACTGTTGTTTCGTAGCTTTGTTGTAACGTTAAAAAGTCAACAGGTGTTCTTTAGCAGAGCTAAACTGAGAGCAGGAACAGGTGGAGGCCACGCTCTCAGAGGTTGACCCGCCTCTCCTCCTCGCTCTGGTGCAACCTGCTGAGGATATTTTATATAAACCGTTCAGATCATCCCGGGTAGATGCTGCGTGCAGCTTGCTTTTGTGTGTGTGTGTGTGTGTGTGTTGAGGATGGCCCTGCATACCCAGCATGCCTAGCAGAGCTATTGTTTTGGTATCTTCCCCAGGGAGATGGGACTTGTTATTACACGGTTCACGCCTACTCTTTTTCATCCCTCTGAGCACTGAGTCATACTGGACACCAGGCTGGACAGAGCAACACTGGAAAAAGAGTGCAGCTGTTTTTCCAATCTCGGATCATACTTTGGATCATCGGTTTTTCGCAGATCTGCACTGGAAGCTTTCCTCTCCCTCAGGTCAAATCCACAGGACTCGCTCCTTCCCCTCGTTCTCGCTCGGCTCTCAGATGGGTTTAAAAAGAGCAAGAAGAACCTTCTATTTTAACGTCAGCTTAGAGGTTCAAGCCACAAGCAGCCATTCGAGGAATAAATGCTCAGAGAGGCAGTGTGTGCTGCTGCGGGTGCTCCCTGTGTGTCACAGTTCTTGTTTTACATTTGGACAACATGTGGCGCCCATGCCAGGTACGCCGAGGAAATGAAATAAAAGTTTCCTGACGTCAGGCACTGAACTGGCTCGGTGATGGGCAGGAAAGACGCACTGCAAGCTGCTGCCAGACTGCTGCTCCTGAAGGAGGATATTGACACAGGCTCTCACACAGTGTCCCGCACCAGTAAACTAATTCAAGACCAGGATAATCTGATCAGATATAACTTCACTCTGTGGCTTTTTGTGCTTAAAAATGAGCCAGAACAGTGACTGTTCTGTTTTCACCTTTCATCATTTAGAAGTCTTCCCCTAATGTGGGTCATTTTACTAAGGAACAGTGTTTTAATGGCAAAATATATAAATAGTTTGAATTTATTTTTCTAAATTAGCACATTTTGTCCCATTTTGTGCACGTTGGCAACATGTTAGTAGTTAGTCTTTCACTGATTTGACTCGGAGGCAGGCCAAATTCAAAGTGAAGTGGGAGGCAGCCTGTCGTTCTTACCAACAACGTCACTCGGCTGATTCTGTAACACCAGAGGGGGTTTTTCAGAAAGGAGGTTCAACAAACTCCGAGTTTATCCATAAACTCTGAAAACTCCTGAGTTTTCAGATCCAGAATGGCTGATTACAATGAGGTTATTCAACCCTGACTATCTTAACCTTAAGAGTTATGTGTGCAGTCACTGAAGTCCTGATACCTCAGTTCACCAAGGCAATCGAAACAAAACAATCTAGTCCGCACCTGAAGTACGCTAAGAACGTTCTGAAGAGCGCAAGGATGCAGAACAGTTTGATCAGAGATGACACAGCTCAGCTAAGCTCTTTAGTTTGTCCCAGACTGAGGTTTTTTTTACTTTTATATGAAGGGTCAAATAATTGGAAAGATTTAACAGACCATGTTCCTCTAAAAAAATCAAAACAAACTTTGTTTCGATTTGCAAAAGGAAAGTTTTCACTGTAGGAAGATGGTGCTATAAAACAGGAATCTTGGAACCATAAACTGATTTTATAGTTATGACGGCAGGTGACGACAGGGTTGATTTTAACAGTTTCTTTATTATTTTTAACAATTCAATGGTTCCTGAAACTGTGAAATATAAAGAATTCTACATTTTACCTACCTACTTGTTTCTACAATTTTTATAAAATGACTACTAAAAGCAGGAAACGCCAAATTTTCTCCATGAAGATTATTCAATTATTATTATATTATACCATCATTTAGAAATAAAGAATTGAGTCTGGGTTGTATCTTTGTAGAAATAACTTAAAGGGGTTATACTGGCAGATGTGCTTAGAAAAACCAAAGGAAATTTAGTAAAATCAGGAAAGTGGGCCTGATTCTATTACTGGAACACCAGTAAAGATGGATGGGTTTTAACAGGTGGAAGATAATAGAAATTCTGACTATTACATTTGTACTTGTAGGAATGAAGAGGAGCAAATGGATGTGAATTATTTGTCTTTATTTATGAGTAAATCTGATGCAAAACTGTACTGTTTAAACAACAAAATAAGAGTATGTTCAATTTAGGTGGGAAAATCCTCTCCCAGCGTCAGGTTGTATGAAGTACTTCTGCTTCGGTATCAGTGGAGTTGATTTTATAAACAAACTTGTGTCGGGCAGCTCGTTTCTGACGGGAGGAGTCCGGCAGAAGCGCAGATTTTCTCAGGAAACCTGCCAGCAAGCAGGTTTGTTGAAGATGACTAGATGAGGCCACTTTAAGTGTGAGCTGAACTGCGTTAGAAGTTACAGATTTGCTGTGTCTTCAGCCCTGCCACAAAATGGAAGCCCTTGGATAATAAAAACAACAGGCCCACAGAACAAACTGTACGAGCATAAAAATACACTGCAGACCTGAACAAGAAAATCTAACATTTCTTGTGCGGTATGCAAACTTACAAGGTTTCATTTGCCTCTTGGGATTTTTATGGTCTTTTGAGGTTCGTTAATTTTATTTCTTTATTAGGATTTTATTCTGCTCATTATTAGTTTTTGTTCATTTTGCTTTCCTTTTGGGGGGGGTGTAATTGACGCCATTAAAAATAAGAAGCAGAATAATGGAAATGCAAACCGTTCGACGAGTTGAGCTCTTACTGGAGGGTGTTTCAGCTGAAACAATAAGGACGATTGTAATGAAATGTCTGTCAGTCACGAGCCGCTCTCCTCCTGCCAGGTTGAATTATAATCTTAAGGGTTCCCATCTCAAGCAGGATTTGTTTAGAGGAAACACGCTTACAGAAAACATTAGCCGCTTTTTCAAAAAGACCAGGATTGTTTCGGCAATGTTTGCACGACGGAATTGTTCAGGTTTGTTCATGCCGTCTGCAACAGGTTGATGCATGTGGGGGAAACCTGAGTTTAAAGCTTCAATAAATTAAAAAAAAAATAGATTTCTCAACTAAATACTGGGAGGTTAGATTGATGATTCCAGGAACAGAAGAGTCATCCGTACAAGTTGACAGCATATTCTCATAATTCTACAAAAAAAACACTCAACAGCTGCACATGTTTCAATCTATAGTTTTTTTTGTACTAGCAGCCATTTCAAAATGTCACCAACACTTTGCAGAATGAAACACAACATCCTGTTATAGGAAAAAAAAGAGAAATTTACACACTGTATGTTCTACAGACAACTGCTCCATCTTCATTACTTTCTGTTTTTCTAATGAAGTAACTTAATACAGTGATTGAATTTAGTCATTTACTTCCAAAAGAAACACGGTCTTGTTTATGAATTTGTGTGGCAGGCAATAAATACAGCTTAGACATTCAGTTGTTAACTTTCTTTTGCTTCAAAGAAGAGTAAAGTAAAGCTTTTATGTTGGAGGCAGACTGTTTAGGTGATCAGCTGTTAGCCTGAGTCCTTCAAAGCTCCGTCATCAGCTTTTCTCTCAGTTGGATGGAGAGACGCTGGGATGTTCGGTTGTTTGTGAGAATTGTTGTCTTTTATGATTTGCACCTGATTAAGGCTCTTAATTGTTTCTGCGGGCGAGATTACTTCTTTTTGCAAGCGGCGCGCCCAAAAATGAGCTGGGATGTTCAAAAACTGTCCGCTCAGAACGCTGCTGCGCGGCCCGCTCTTATTTTCTCACAATTCTGAGTCACCAACTAGTCTCCACCGGTCCCAGCCCAGTGAGATACCACCTTCACCAGGGTATTTGCTGGCCCCGTCATCCTCATTGTGCATTTACTGAATTTATTGCTTCAGTCACAACCCAATAGGTGTCCTTTTGAATAAATAGGTAACAGAATAAACACATGAATTGGCAGGAACGTTTTCCAGGTCCTACAGACTCAGAAAGCTTTACATCACTCTTCACCTTAGCTTAGTTTTATTCAACCTAGTTTTATTTAACAAACAAGATAACTCAATGTTTGAAATGGAGTAGGAAGAAGTATAAGTTTATTCAATCCTGCCCCACTGCCTTCACAGCAACACTGTCCTCGTTTAACCACTGGTGCGTTTTTGTTTATTTTTTTGAAACCGATGTCACACAGTTCAGCGTGAACATCATGATCCATTTTCTTCCAGCATATAGATGCTCCTCTTCTGTGGATGTTCACATGCTCCGGCCTTTCTGATCGCTGGTCGTATGTTTGTACGAAGGAATTTCAACTCCGCCGCAGGCAGGGAAACTGGCTCCCTGCGGTTCTGGCCAGGCCGAGCTCCCCATCACTGGCCGGCCTCCAGGGGTTTGTTTTGGATCGGCCCGGAGCACAAAGTGCAGGAAGTTAAATGGACAGCGCTGGTGTTTAGCCCTTTTTTTTTTTTTTTTTTTTAGCTGTGAGCTCTGACGGGAGGATTGTTGAGCTGATTAATGCCAGTCAGTCGTTATTAAAAGTCACCAAATAAAAGCTTTCACTTTCATTAGGAAGCAGTTTTTTTTTATCAGAAAATTACTATGAAATTCCTAGTTTATTAGATTATTTGAAAAAGCAATCATTCCATCCGTAACTCCAGCCTGTGTTTGTTTAGATGTTAAAAATGTATATTTGTTCTGTTTCGTTCACGTAGCCTGAAGTAATAATTATTTTTTCTAAAAAAAAGAGCTAGATGAAGTGGATGTGTGCATAAGGAGACCTTTTACTTTTTAATTAAAATTAGGGTTTTATTTATTTATATATATCTAATTTTAGGAACTCCTCTTTGCTCGGTGCCGTTCTGACCAAAGGAAAACTCCAAACAATGAGCGCTTTGTTACTGTTTGGCCGGAGCTAATAGGAGATCAGGAGAGGTTGGGGAAAAGCCGACCGACTCGGCACTCTCTCTGACACGCTGCAAAGCCCATTTCCACAGAAAGTGGGCTCCCACGTTTCCAGCAGCGACCTTGTGGAAGTGGCCCCATGACGCTAAATAAGAGCAGCGAGGGGGAAGTTGAATAGCCTCACACGAGGCAGGAACAACAGGCGTTCCTCTCCTGGGGAGGAATTACAAGCTTTTAGCTCCACTCTCAGATGGTGGTTAAACAGAGATTGCCTCCCTCTTGTAAGATTTACTAGAAGTTTTGATCAGATTGTCATTTGTTCTCTTTGCTTGTAAATCAAAACGGTTGTTAAAATGTGGAGAGTTCAGAATGCTATAAATCAACTACAAAATCCTAAAGCACAGAATATTCTGCTAATCAGGAGTTTTCTCAGTAAAGTTCATATATGGAGTTATATTCTCTTTTTTTTTTGGCCTCTTCCAAAGGACAGAAGAGGTAATGCTTTTGCTTGTGTCTGTGTCAGTCTGTTAGCAAAATATCTCATGAACCACTGGATGAATTTTATTGGATTACCTGGATGGTAATCCCTGGATGTATGTCTACGACTGATTTAACTTTTGGAGTCATCCAGATTCAAGATGGCTGCCTAAGCCAGCTAATCTTAAAAAGCACAAAAATGGCTCCACCACTGTCAGTTTTACAGATATTGACCTAAAACTTGGCGTGGTAGTAGCTGAGACTGATCCCCAACGCATATTCTGAGCATTAACTGATTATGCAAGATCTTTGTTTAAATTTTGCAATTAACTATTTGGAGTCAGCTCTGTCTGTCTGTTAGCAAAATATCTCATGAACCACTGGATGGATTTTGATGAAACTTTTAGAAATTAGTCCTTGTCAGTTCGTCTACAACTGATTACATTTTCAAAGTCAATCTGATTCAAGATGGCTACCACAGCTAAGTGAGATTAGCCAACACAGAAATGGCTACAACTCATTTAATTTTAAAGCTAATGAGTTAAAATTTTGACGTGGTGGTAGCTGAGAGTCATTCATAACACTTGGTATAGAGCTACCTTTGTGTTGTAGACTGTGGTGTTTGGTGAACTGTTTTAAAACGCAAAACTTTCAAAAGTTGGTGATTTAATGACTAAAGCGGTCATCACCTCTGTCAGGCGCGCTTCATTAATCAGGATATTATTGTTGAACACACAGTTAAAGTGAACCAATATGAGGCAGATGAACCGTTCTGAGCAGAACTCTCTTTAACCTGCTGAAACGCAAACAGATGTCTTTTGATTCAGACCTTTGACCTCAGTGAGTCATCCTTCCTACTTTTCTAAACCGAGCTGGCATTACTCCATCAGACCCACCGGTGACTGGACCATGTAGACTGCAGGCACAGCGGCCGAGCGTGAGCCAGCAGGACAAAAATAGCAGTTACAGGATGTAACTTTCAGTTCTGCGAGGATCCTAATCTGTTTGGGAAGTAAAACGTGCACGAAGATTTGCTCTTCTCAGGAATGCGCAGATTGACCCAGGCCTAAGCTGTTAGTAGAATCTCGATCTCTAACCTCGGCTTTGTTCAAGTAATGTTCCTAATCTTGTCCAATCACAGACTCCCATTTGACGTCCGAGTCTGGGCTTAGATGTCTTTTTAGATTTTATTTAAACTTCTTTTTAAAGCAAAAATGCTGAAAGGGTTACAGATCATGTAATAAGTTGAAATGTTCGGATAGAAGTTAAAGTAGAGCTGTTGAGACAATTTAGGTGGTTTGGACACTTTTTTGTTTTTAAGGGTTATCCAAACAGAAAGGAATGCCATGGTCCACCCAGTGTAAACAGTATATCCTTTCTGACCTGGGGGACACCTGAAGACCCCCCCCCAGGAGAGGCTGCTGAACATTCCTAGAGGAAAGGACCATCGTTCTCGTGCTACTCTGAGCGTTTAAATAACTGTAATTAATCACTGCTGTGCTGCTTTTGTGTTTTAGGAAGTGGAGCGACGGCAGTGGTCCAAGCAGCCTACTGTGTACCGCGCAAGGAGAAGGTGGCCATCAAACGCATCAACCTAGAGAAGTGCCAGACAAGTATGGATGAACTCCTGGTAAGCCTCACCACGCTGCTGAGAAACTACACATCATCTAGGACACGTGGAGTCAAATGCAGCAAGTCGTTTTACGGCATTTTAGTCACGGTTTCTGTATTCTTTCCGTGTGAACGAAGTTAGTTCTACGTCTGCTTTTCGTTTCTCGTTTTCTCAGAGCTGTCGTCTCATCATTGCCGTCACTTCCAACACTGTTCTCGTTGTTCTCTAAAAGAGAGTTCCACTTACAGCCAGGAAACTATTAGACCACTGTGGGACATCTTCCTCGCTCTGTTTTTATACCCTGGATGCAGTTCTGCTCTGCAGCCCGTCTCATCATTTACTGTGTGGCACGTGTATATCTCGTTTCCTATAATCTGACCTGCTAGTAATCAGATGCCTGTTTGTAGTTCTTGTTCTTAGGGTTTTATGTTTTTTGTCTGTTTATCCAACAAATCTTCCATTTAGAACATGGCCTTATACATGTGGAAATAAGACACACTAAACTTTCACAATTTATTTTAGGCCAAACAGGTGATTAATGTATGTTTTCAGTCCTTCAAGGCACTCTTCTGGAAGTCTGTGAAAGTAACCTGCAGGAAGTAAATATTGTGTAATGCTACCCATGTCTGTCAAAGATCATGCTCAGAGAAAACTGGCAGCTTGCTTACTACTCACTGGCGATACTCAAATCTTCTCCACCTCCTGATCTCTGCAGGACGAATCAGGGGAATGTTGCTCCCAGATTCTCTGCGCAGTAGGTCGCTTGGAATGCCTCGCGATCGGATTTCCTGCGTTCAGTTTCCTCCTGCAAGTCCACAGCCCGCTGGGTGCCCACTCAAACGGCGAGGAAGCATTAAATTAAAGCCAGATCGCCTCTCGAAAGCTTCGGTCCTAAAACTTGGCTTCAACAAGTTGTAAAAGAGCTTGAAGAGCTTTAAACTTGTCTGTAAATGTCTTTGATGCCAGAAAATGAATCCTCACATATGTGGGTCACTGTATTGTGTTTATTCTGGGAACAAGAGAGTAACGGCGCAGTGCTTTTGAGGGACTAAATGGGTCAGATGTTTTGGAGGCCTTTCTATGAATCAAAAATAAATTAATAGTTGTAACAATCAGTCAATCTCAATATTAATATTTTGATCATAATTGTGCAGCCTTTGGCATTCCACCTTATATTTTGTAAATAAACTTACCTATTTGTAGTTTGTGTGTGCATGCTGCATTAGGATTGAGTCATTGTGTGTGTGTGTGGTGATGTCCTGAGTAGCCATCAGTGATGTAACTTTGCCTTAATAGAGGCCTCTCTGTGTGTGTGCCATCCCTGTGATTCAGTGGCACCAGTGTGTGAACTAGCACTCTATTCAGTTTGTTACAATAGGCCATTTATTTTATTTATTTTTTTTAGCTCAAAGTTCTCAGACAGGGCAATTACTAAATAGATCAGGCCTACTTTAAAAATATAAGTGGCAAAAACTGGTCTACGTTTAGTTCACTAAATGGATTCAAAGGGTTTTGCATTAAGAGGCTTTTTTAACTCAGTATAAGATGACAAGAGTTAGTCAAATTCAGATCCTTATTTTATTAAATTCATTTGTTTGATATTCAAGGGAAGGGACATAGTGGTTCATGTTGAAGGTACACCAAGGGATTTTTACAAGTTCCATCTAAAAGTAAACTTAGAAGACCACCCTTTAACGGGAGATTTTTTTCTTCAGTGAGTAACGGTGGGACCTCCTTGATCCAGAAAGAGGCAGTTGCAGGGATTAGGTGACTTCCAGAGAAGTAGAATATAACGTCTGGATGTAGACGTGAATGTGTAGCAACTATAGCAATGGAAGGATCCACTTCTCTCCGAGTCCCAGAAACCCCAGGTAAAATTACGAAGGAATCACTCCAGTTCTTGTGCAATCTGGGCAAAAAAACAACACGTCCCTCAAGTTGCAAGATGAGACATGGCATCTGCTACTTATGTCTAATATGGCAGGATAGATTTTTGATAAATGAGACTATGAAAAGTGGACTCTGTTTATTACCTCTTAAACTGTATAAGTTGTAACGTAGCGCAAGGTGTGCAGCATGTAGTACGCTTTACCCCGCCATTGTTTTGTCAACCAAGCTCCTCGGCTCATTTCATTTTGACTCCTGAGCAAGAATCAAGAGCCATAAGCGCACCGTATGTTCTAGCCGCCAGGCATTTCTGATTAGGTCCGGGGTTCAGAAGGTCATGCCGTGGTTGATGAATGGGGAGTGTAGAAAAATGGCAAAAAAAAAAAAAAAGAGAAGCAGCTCAATGCCTAATTTGAATGTAAAGAAATAAATGGGAAATGAAAACTTGAAAAAAGACCATTTTTGTAGAGGTCTCTGATAATTTAAATGCCTTTTGTGCCACATGTGATAGGCAGCAGGGGGGAAAAGAAATGATCTCTCAGTTGTGGCATTCTAGTGGAGGGAGATAAAAACTTTAAATGAAACCTAAACAGAGTCCAAATCCTGAACATAGATACAGCTAGGTTTCACTGCAACACCAGAAAGTTTTAATGAGCAGTGGAGAGTAGATTAGGGAGGCAGCTTCAATTATTTTTTTAATGAAAATAGACAACCCCACATCACTCATGTCACAGTGACATTTCAAAGAGCAACTAGCTTCTCTGTTTTGATCATTTATCTTCTGTGTTTTGCTCCATATTGTTTCCTTCAGTCATTTTTTCCCCTCTAATGGATGTTTCCATCATTTATCAAAAATCTGGACGTAGAAGGTTGAGAGGGAAAGAAAACTGTCTTCTGTTGTTTAGTTTAGTTTAGGTGGCATTTTGTATTAAATACATTCAGTTTATTCAAGACCACCTTGGTCTGAGGCAACAGTGTTAACCATATCCACAATGCAGCTTAATAAATGATGTGGACCCACTCTTGACATGTTGTGCGTACCAGGGAAATGCGTGTTGTCATCCCATTGATATTGGAAGATGTCCCCCCCCACCCCCCTTCCTATGTGGACAGTATGATATAGGCCAGGCCTGCCTATCAAAGCTGAAGAGACGAACCATAAACATCAAGTTTGCTCCTTTGCTTCTCACCTCAGTTGAAATGTAACACTAAATTTGTCTTCAGTTGTGGCTTTTACATGTTAGTGGACATAACCTAGAAGGAAAATTTAAACTAAAAATTGACTTTAAAATATTTCTCCTATAATGCCACTCATGGTGCTGAAGCTGTAGCAATGAAGTAAAATGTATTGCTAGTGAAATGCATTATGTGCAGCGACAAAGAGGCGCGTCTGGTCGTCTTTTCAAGTCCCGTGAATCGAATAACAAACTGCTTTAAATGCCCGTGTTAGTATGAAGTCATTGCAGCACCCGCCCATCAAACAAAAGACTGTCAGGAAGGTGTATTGTAGAGATAATATGTGTTACTTTTTTTCTCATTTTTTGAACATCAGAGTGTGATGAAGGATTGTAAGTGGTTTTTAGTTTGGACACAATTTCCAGAATTTTTGCTGCAGCCTAGGTTTACATTGATTTCATTATGAAATTAAAGAGTCTGTCCCACGCCCTCTTTCTTGTTATCCCACAGCTTTTTTTCCTGTTTTTTTCCCAGGAACCATGGGGTATCTAAGGGATCTAATGAGTTACAGCCAAAACTTCATGCTCTTCATGTCTTTGTGCCTTTAAACATGTCTGTACCTGTGCTTTCACGCAGATTCTTTTTTTATCCACCCTTATTATGACTCAGTTCATGCACTTAATCCTCTTTTGTTAAATGTTTTCTGCATTATGAAGTCATATGCCGAAAAGCTTTAGCATTTCTCGTTGATGGTACAGCCTGAGAACCATAGCTCAATATTGATGACTCTGCGGCTGAGTCACTCTGCTGTTAATGCACAATGTGTAAAGTAAGCATTTATGCTGATGCAGTATCTGCCTTTGATTACATGCCGCTTTACCCAGAGACATTTATTGACCAAAGTCTTTAACAAGTCCTCGTAGCTTCAGCGTTAAGATGTACATTTTGACAAGCCTGTCATGCACTGATTAGGATTGCTAATAATTGTATTGCAAAATGCTATAATATTTGCTTATTTAGTTCCCTGAATCGGCTTGAAAAGTTAAATATAATTTACATCATAGCTTTCAACATTTGTTGTCGTAAATGTGTTAAATGATTGAGCTTTCTAAAGTTCAGCTGAAGCCCAGAGTAAGACTTCAAAACTGAAAGGAGTTGAAGACATAGCTGGAAAATTGAAAATGTAACATGTTTCACCAAGCGACGGATTTATTTACTCTTCACTGGTTAACTTTCAGACTAAAGTCAAAGTTTGTAGACGAGACAGGACACGCACACAGCTCTTCTTCACTTTCTGCCACAGGAGGTCATTCCTGTTCATTAGAAAAACCTTGTTAAATTTACACATTACTATTATTTTGACCTGTTTTGTTAAATCAGGTTAGAAGTTTTATAATATCTTTTTACATAGCAGCAAATACAAATATGGTGTTGTTTACTTGCATAGTTTTATTGTGTAGCCACATGTTCATTACATTATTTGTCAGCTATTCAAAGACAGAAACAAAAGACATATTTCTCTGATCCTGTGGTTATAGCGTTAAAAGGCAGCCAGATTTCCTTTCTCATAGGAAGCTTCTCTATCCTCAAATGACTTTGGGTTTGGTGGTGAAGTGATGGATTAGACCTCTGTGCCAGCATTACCTCAGCTCTCCTGCTTTCCAAGCACACACAACCCACACAGAGAAAGAAAGCTTTAAAGCTGCACAAAGAGCCGAGCGCTGGCAGTTTTTCTTTTTTCCTCTTTGCTCCTGCATCGCTGTGCATTACATTGACCTACCCTATTTCTCTTCTTACTACTGACGTCATTAAGATTTCAAGCTTCACAGCAGCTTCGAAGGCATCACTTGTATTTGTTTTTGGTTTATCTCCTTCCAGCTTTTCTCATATACTGTGGAATGAGTCTAATTAAAATATCATTTCATTTGCTTTCATTTTTTCAGTTTCTAGACAGATACACTTTGTGTTTTATAGATTCATTTGTCACCATGTATATTTTAACATAATTTTGTGATCACATATGATGTTGCTGCTTCAGTAGGTATCCTGATACAGGATAGGATTATGTTACTTGATTACACCAGCTTTCTTACCTTTAATGTTTGTTTGTTTTTTTCCTCCAACAGAAAGAAATTCAGGCCATGAGCCAGTGCCACCACCCCAATATTGTGTCTTACTACACGTCCTTTGTTGTAAAGGATGAGCTGTGGTTGGTTATGAAGCTACTCAGTGGTGGTAAGTGCACACCATTTGTCTCAAGTTTCCTCCTTCCATTATCTGTCAAACCCCTTTTCAGTCAGTCTGAGGCTCCTTATCATATACATACAAATTAATTACTCCTATTATTTACTGAAGGGTTTAATTACCTGAGGAGAGGACCAGGAGGATGAGTTGGTGTTAGTTTTATTATGGGGGTTGAGTCTTCTCTTTTGCATGGCCTCTCATGATGAGCGTGGACTAGCAAGAAGGGTTGGGTGACTTGGTGCCTGTGATTTGAACTGTTATAGGGAATGTGACGGCACCAGTTTTCATTGTTCTCCCTGCAAGCTGCAGCTCTCCATGGCTTTTAACTCTGTACAGAGTTAATGACAGTGCAGAGGGAATAACAGCCCACATGGCAACCATGCGGCAGTGCTGCAATTACCAAGTGAGAGGAGCAAAAAGGGGAGACAAAATATTCAAAAATAACAAATGCGTTTGAAATTGATCCTGTTGTTCAGTTTTGCATTTCCCTCCACATACTAAAACTAATAAACATCAACCTGTAAGGAAACTGTTTTGTTCTCAGGCACAGATGAAACCCCCTCAAAGAAGCTACTTTCGTCTCTCATGCTCAGTTCTTCAAGATGAGCTGTGCTGAGATACTTTGACACTTAAATCTTTACTCTCAATTTGTATGCTTTGTGGCTCCTCTCAGCGCCTCTGCAGAAACACAGTCCCACTGTAATGGTCTATGCCCAGGTGGCATGCCTGGCTCACTCAGATACTCTCAAATCACAAACCCCTTGGCAGCCGCATGGCAGCTGGGTTCAGGGTGTTGCGCCCGCCAAGCGACGCGTGAGCAGCCAGCCAGTCAGCCAGCCACGCAGCGGGGGCCGAAACAACTTAAGATGGCCTTGTTCCTCTTTATCCCAGTTAAACAGAGGCACTTGATGTTGAGTTTTATTGTGTGGGGTAATTAAACGATAGCCGTGGCAACGTCTGCCATGGAAACAGACCTCAATGAGGCCGAGTTTATAGACTGTCACTCCACAGGGTGGAGCATACCAGACTCCAGGAAGGCCAGCTCTTGTCTGATCATCTGGCTTGATGGAGCGCAAGAAACCCTCCACCCTCCGACCCCATCCTGTCTTCGTCCCTTCTGCTTTTGAAAAACAGCTAATGGCTGAACAATTGATCAGACAAAGCCCTGGCATTTTCCTCTTCTTAAGTCAATTTTTGAAGACATTTTCTTTGTCGATACAAACAAAAAACATTCGTAGATGTCTGATTCCCGAAAGAGAAGAATGTCAAACTACATTTTGTTGTGGTTACTCGTACTTCTTAAGCCATATTTTTGGATTTGCCACAGATAAAGGAGTCGAGACTCATTCAAAACAGGCGCTGCAGTGTATGAAGCTACATCTAAGTAGGTTGTAGTTCCTCCAAAGCAAGTGTTAGTTTCCTGTTTTAACTGGATCAAAGACAAAATCTGCTTCTTGTGTCACTTGTTAAGTTTGCATCTTTCAATGGCCTAAACCTGCAAACTTATCAGGGGGTTTAAAGTGTCTCCTGTAGTATTATTATTATTTTAATTCTAAACTGTAGAAGCTCTGATTCCTAATACTTAGCTGGACTGAGTGTCACATGCTGTTCATCCAAATCAGCAGACCTCTAATCTTTACTCAAAACCAATCTCCACTCTGACAAATCCATTCAAGCCCAAACCCATAGCGCTGAACTTTGAAATACGTGTTTGTGCTTCGGGCATGGGGCTTTTCAAGAAATTTCTGTTCTGAAATGTGACATTTGAACAAACGTTTCATTAGAGTTCCACACAACCCTTCACCGACTGAACTCACCTTCTTGAGAGACATCCACTAAAACTTGCAGGGGCAGAATATGAGTCATGCTGTTTCAAACAGAGGAAGTGCGTTTCTTAGAGATTATCGTGCAGCTTTCTTCAGCCTGACACCACTGCTAACAACATCAATCGAGTGCCAGCGCCGTCTGCAGCTACAGCGGGAATGCTGTCAGGGAGCTCTGATGGTAAAACTAACTATAATGGTAAAGATTTGAGCATTTACACTGATAAGACGTAACATTTTGTAAAAAGTCATGCACAAACTTCACACTTAAGATGTGCCCAGGCTCCAGAATGAATTCTGATGACCTGTAACAGGAAGCCTTACATAATTATAAAAAAAAGGGGGTTAAGAAGAATCCACCTCTTTGTATGAGCAAAAAAAACCACATTTTCTTCAACATCAGTTTGATATCACGAGAATCATCAAACTACAAGGTGTGAAAAAACAGAAACATCCAGGCAGTGTGGCACAAAGTCATTTGACTTTTTTTTTTGTGTAAGTTTCAGCATAAATCATTTGTCATAGGTCATTTAAATGCTTAATAAGGCTTTAATTACCCATCTGTCTGGTAATTATGATGGATTTGTTTGCTTTAATTTCAGTTTCTTCTGCCAAAAATAGAAGGTATTTACAATTCTCTTTTATTTTCTACTTTTTCAGTTTTGATTGATAAAGTTTAGCTGTGACTTTAAATCTAAAAAGAAAAGAAAACTTCATTGTATCGTCCAAAAAAGATCTGAGATGGTTTTAATTTAGACAACTCTGGATTGAGAAAACATAGTTCTATAGATAAATAGGCTAAACTTGGGCTTAATTAGCAGTGGAAGTGATTTTTATTTTTATTTTGGTCTAAGCATATTCATAGACATCAAATAGAAATCTGCATTTGGCCAAGGTGGTCAAAAATAAATAAACATGGATTTTGAAAGTTAGAATCAGGATCTGTGGCTTAAGAACGCCTGATGCATCCTGCTACAACTACAACAAGGCACTATGATAACATTAGACCTGCAGACATGATCACATGCTGCGAGCCAGCAGTCTGATTGGCTAAGGCACTCTCATTATTAACTCTTTCTGTCCTGGGCTACAACAAACTCCTCTACCTTTTTAATAATTTAGTCCTTTGTCAGCTAGATAAAATGAACTTGCAGGCCGAATATGGCCCATGAGCCACCAGTTGATCATGTTTAACATAAAGAATAGGAATGATGACTTAAAGTTTTTTGGGTTTTCCAAGCACATGGGAGTCATTGATCTTTCAGCACCACAGAGAAGACATATTCCTGCTGTAGAAGTAGCTTGCAGCAGTGTTTGCAGCTTTCATTTTAGAGTTATCTTTATTGCTAAAATTCTACTCTATTATCAAAATTATTTTCCCCTCAGAGAATTTTATAATTTATTGAAATGTTGATGGAGATTACCTTCAGCCTGAGCCAACAATGGTGTTTTTATTATACCAATCCTACGTTGCTGCAGTCCCACCCTGACTCTCCTTCTTCAGCCTCACTTGGCATTCTGCTTGTGCCTTTAGCACACTTGGCACCAGGTTTCTCGTCCTTCAACTACTTCCTCATCCTCTCCCCGTCCTGCCTTTTACTCCCTCATCCTCTCTCCTAATCTTAAAGTTGCTGCTTTAACAGGAAAAAAAAACAGCAGTGAGAAAAGTGTCAGTTTTTGTTTAAAATCTGAACTAAAAGAGTAGAGATTTGCCTAACCTGTAATGTAACTGAATCAATGATTTGGCATTTTCCTGGAGTATTTGCATGCTCTACAGTGCTCTCTGCCGCCACGACTTAATTTTCTCCCTGCCATTTGTATAAACTCTTCCTTTGGGGTTTTGGAGAGGTACCATTCAAATTAACACCGACAGATATCTCGTCTTTCCCGTGCAGAATGAACCTTTGGACCGTTACCCCGTCAGGATGTTTGAGCTTGCTGAAACGACCTAATGAGGCATAAAAGGTTCAGGCAGGTGGGCTTAATTTGAAGAGGGCTGACAGGGCTGGTATTTAGACAGCATCCAAAGCCTGATTCAGCCTGAGTGTGTTTCAGCACACCTTTTTCCCGGTGCCATCTTAAAGGAGGCTTTATGGTATATAATCTGTGCAAACGTGTTGTTTACTGTATTGGTCTTTGGATATATTTGGTTTACCCATTTAAAAAAAAAACAAACAACTTTGTGTTTGGACCATGCAATGCAGGGTGATGCATATTAACTGTTTAGTCACTTCAGTTCATTTATAAGCTTATTAGGATTGAATTTATCATTTTTTTAAAACTTTTTTTAAGTCTCCTTTTCCCCCCAGGGCCTGTTTTTCTCTCCTTCTTTGCTTTAAAAAAAAAAAAGTACTGTAAATACCCAGCTGGTATTTTCTCCCTTTCCTTGTCTGTACTCTCTTTGAGTGCTGAATCATGTTGCCCACAGTGCACAAATAATGCATTAACCTCCACTGTTCCTCTCTGTCTGGCTGTATTTATGACTCTGCAGTAACTCTGTCTAGCCCCCGGTGGCCCATCGTCGTCAGCTGCTGGAATGCTGCAGACGAGGACATCCTGAAATCGAACAAATTAATATCCCGCCCAATCTGAGCCAGACGCAGTTGCTGGGGGGGAAAAAAAACAATCAATTTAATCCTGGATTTTTGTCATGAACCGTCTCTGGATCGTTTCCAGCTGATGTTTGCAAGTGCTGCAGCTGAGTGTGCAAGAGTGTCAGGGACAGATAGATGGAGTAGCAGTGTGATGTTTGTGTTGGTGTCTCAATGCAGCACAATAAAGCTTGTCAGGCAAGTGGCACTCTTTTTGTTTCTCTGCTTTGTTCCTATTCGCCAGTGTTGCACAATCTTCTGTCATAGCAGATGCAAATACTGAGCCTCTTTTCAGAGGCGTGCCATTTATTTGGTTGGAAAGGTGCACAAAGGAAAATGGTAAACTGACTTTTTACCGAGAGTGCTCCTTTATGAAGCAGGAGCCAGGTTTTGAGCAACACGGTGACCCGTCTCTTTGGCTTTTAAATAGCCAGGTCAGATAACAGAACCACACTGGTTTTCCTTTCACTGAAGACAAAAGCAACAGTGTGATTTGTTGCCACAAATATTAACCTACACACCTGTTTTGTAATTCAGACTTTTACTCAGTTTCATGTGAAGAACATACATTTTAAAAATATATATTATTTTATTTAATAATTATGACGATGCAATTGTCAAAACCACTGATTATCTCGGGTCTAAAGATTTATTAGACGACACTGATGGTATCCATGTAACTGATTACAATATTTTAACTCATTCAGATGAAACTCATTTAAACAAAGACGACAACAATTGTGTGTTTTTATTAATATTTTGAATTTAAGCAGACATTAGAAAAATGAAACAGACTAACTTACATTTGTTTAAGCTGGTGCTTAATCGGAAGAACTTGAATCCCTTTTCACGAGATGTTGACTGCTCGCTAGTTATTGTCAATTTTCTGTCACACAGTTAGCTTTCAGCAAAGAAAACCGAAGCACAGATTTGCAAATCTCCCACTTTTCTTTGGTTTGTCCGTTCGTCAGGCTCAGTGCTGGACGTGATCAAGCATATCATTTCACGAGGTGAACACAAGATGGGCGTCTTGGACGAGGCCAGCATAGCCACAGTGTTGAAAGACGTGCTCGAGGGCTTGGAGTACCTACACAAGAACGGACAGATCCACAGGTAGGCTGCCTCCCACACTGCTGCGCTAATAAAACTGACACGGGGCCTTTTCACCACTGAAGTATGCATGCTTTATCAGGCTTTACCTTCCAAGGAGAAACGCATATCCCTGACTGACTCTCTTTGCTCTGTTGCTCCCTTAACAAGTGTCCTGACCCTCAGAGACTCCAGGGAACGTTGTGTTTTTGTGAGCAGTGATTTCAATGCAATACATTGTCAAATCTCTCCCCTTATTAAAACGACTGCTGTGTGTTCGATCATTCTTGGAATAATTTAACATTTTAATGAGGAATTGAACATTTCTATAAGAGTAATTTGTGTAGTGTTTTAGAAAGTGGTTTAATGAAGGGTGAAAAATCTTTGCTATTTTTATTTTCATTGATTAATTGAAGGTTAAAACTCAGTACAGTTGAACTGGATGTTAAAAAACAGCACTTTTCCACCATTTGCTCCCTTCTTTGTTTACCTGACACCCTTAGCAGCTCCTCTCTCTTCCCTCTTGCCATGTGTGTAGAACGACTCGTGAGATTCCTCTTGCTGAGGCTGACAGATATTCAGTCCTGTACATTTCACCATCTTTTCATTACAAAGGCAGCAGCAAAACAGATGCTGCGTGGCACCTGTTAAGACATACCTGCTACTTTCAAGAGGAAAAATCAAGTTTAGGAACAATTTATCTGCTTGGACGCTGCAGAAAACTGTTTGGATGAAGATGTTTTATTTGTGTACTACAGTAGGTGTTATTGTAAAAGAAGTAAGATGTCTGGAGTGTGTCTGATTTGTACTATAAGCAGTGATCTCTTCATTTCGTTAATATTCTCTGTCCACTTGTGCAGATTAATTTATAATTTTAGTGTCGAGTTTAATTCAAAGGACAGGAAGTGGTAGTAGCTGTTCCCCAGCTCAAACATTTAGTAGCACGTACAATCACTTCTAAATGTCAGGGACAACATTGGGATCTGCACATAGATCTGGTCAAGCAGTAGTTATGGGTCTTTTTTTATTTGCTGTAAAGTTTTACACAGGATGGAAGTAGGCTGGTTATAATGTCACTGAACTGTGAAACTGCTGGAAGACATTCAGAAATGGACCAACAATTTCAAGCTCATAATATTAAAAATATATTGTATTCATATACAATAGGTTAAATAAATGACAGCTGAGAATATTTATATAATGGTTACTAACAGCTCCTCAAAGACAGGAAAACAAGTTTTACCAGCTAAAAACAGCTCATACCTCATAAACTTATTGCTCTGAGCTCACATTATATTGTAGATTTTTATACCTCTTCTTTCCTTTAGTTAGCTAATGAAAGGATAATTGATTTTTGGCAGAATATAGACAGAAAATGTGGGACTCATTGGTGATGAGAAGGTTATAACCTTAATAGTAAAGTGATGTTGTGCTTCAGGGGGACTTTATCAAAACAGGTGGCTGAGCAAATTATAAAATAACTAACCTATCAGACCACATCCCCTGCCTGTGTTTTCTGTAATGTCTTTAGGCAGATGTTACAGTTAAGCAAATGTAAAAATTGAATCTAATTTTTTTCTTTTATTAGGCCTCTCAACACAAACGCTGCTCATCTAAAATGACTGCATTATAAACTTATTAAACTTGTTCACGTTGCTTTATTTACTGTTTTAATAAAGTTGTTTTTTCCTTTTAAATTTTCTTCTATATTTTATAGTGTTTGTTGGAAGTAAATGTATGGACTGGAAGGCTACAAATAATTATCCTGCTGAAATATTAAATTTGACTGCCTCATGTAAAAGGTGAAGGTAGAACGATAAATAATTGGTGTTGAAATTGTTTGGTTGATCATTTCTTCTTGGCAATAAATCTTATACTGTTAGAAATCCTGCTTATGTGGGATGAGCAG
>JAOXNZ010000098.1:14767107-14781736 GCA_028566095.1 Kryptolebias brasiliensis | reverse complement strand
AGATGTAAGCTTTTGAAACATGAACAGTAAATTGATATCGGTCCTCGCATGGTTTTTCCTGTTTGTTGGTATATTGATATTTGCCTAGAAGCGTTGTTACAACAAAGAAATAATCATCCAAACACAAATTTCCTTACTTTTTGTGCAAAATTATCTGGATAATTAAAGAGAAAATTCTCCCACTGTCATTGTAATGAGCTTTTAGTCAGTGACTAAAAGAATTGCTTTTTGAGACTGAAGACCACCTTTAACACTGTATTTTGTTTAAGAAAACATGTATATCACTACATCCTCAATGTCTGAGCTGTTTATCAGACTGTAGTATTTAAACTAAAAACGATGCATGCTGACAGAGTAGGGGGCTGTGTTGGTTGGTTATTATCTGCACTTATAAATATGTGCTCATGTGTTCACTCTGTATAATCTGGATCATATGAGAAGGAGCCTCGGAGCAGCGATGAAGAGAGAGCCGAGGGAAGGGGAGAAAGTGTCACATGATTTGTTCGATCCAGCGCAGGACAGCTGAAAAGCAATTAGAGCCTCAGAGCCTGAGCTTGTATGCTCAACTAGAGACATTTACCACAAGGCAGCGAACTATTCCACCTCCTCATTCACAACGGCTCGAAAGGTCGTTATTAAGGAGTGAAACTTGTCTTCCAGCTTCAACAGCAGGTTGACACCACACTCATGATACGAGAGCCAGATTTTGTCAGATAAATTGAAGAAAATTGGCCTCCAGGTTAACCAGGGCTCTTAAATGATGAGATGCTGAACATAAGAGGCCTTTGACAAGCAAATTACTGGTGAAAGCTGTCTCCGTGAGGGGAGATGCTTCAGCTGTGTTCGCTGTGAAGAGCATATGAGAATGAAAATGAGCAGTATGGAAAAAGCTATCAAAGTTTAGTTGCATGGGAGAGATAATTTTATGGTCAAAGGGGTATTTTTAAAAGAGGGGAGAATGGAAAAGGGATTTCATCCTCATCTAAGGCCCATGAAGCATCTAATAAAGCTTCTTTTACAACCCTGTTAGGAACATTGTGAGCCTGGCACCAGGATGTAATGTCTTAGGAGGTGACCCGGCGGAGCTGCAAGGTACGTGACTGCCAGATGAGAATAATAAATCTCCCTGACAGTTTCATACCTTGGCTGTTCCCACCTGGCCACTGGCTGGCTATTATTTTAGTATGCCATAAATATGAGGGCAACATATCTTAGTCATATTTTGGTATGCTTTGGTTATGCAACACCTTCTAGTTTCTGACAGAATATGGATTTAAAAATATGTTTAAATAAACACACCAGCTATTTTTGCAACATATGACTTTTCCTTATTTTTTTTTTAGCCTATCTATTACAGTTTTTCTTTGAATGTGTGTGGTGCATTGTGCCCCCACCAGCTCCTCCTTCCTCCTCCTCATCTTCCTCTTCTGTGAATGTTAATAACTGTCTGCACCCTGCAGTTTTTCTCCCAGAGCACTGCAATCTGCAGTGAACCATAACCTCCACGGCTCTTAAAGATCGCATTGATCACTATTCATAAATACTGTTGCCTTTTATCACAACGCAGGGTATTGAGGTGTAAATCCACTTTAAAATAACGCTTTGTTTTTTTTGCATATTCATTATATTCTGTGAATTTAAAGAAGCTGAACAGCAGTAGATCTCTTTTCCAGCAATGGGAAGCCAAGAAGCGTGTAAACAGTGACTACTGAAATAACTTAAGGTAGAAATAATTGCAGTAATGTGGTTCTGATACAACGATAAAGTAATTTATTCTTTATAAATATAGGCGTAGCATTCCTTGATGGAATGCACATCATCCGCTGCCTTTCATGCCGTAATTTTAAACTAGTCACCTTATGATGAGAGGGGTTAGAGTTTGAGCTGCTTTGGTCAAACTTTGTACTAAGTGATTTTCATTTAATAATGTGAGATCTTGTGTGATCCATTAGGATTAGCATTTGAAGTCATGTCTTCTAGGAGAATACTCAGCTAGTACCACACCAAATTCTAGCTTAATATCTGTAAAATTGACTTAGCCAAACCAAAAGATGGCTCTAACTAAGGTCATTTAGCTGTGGCAGCCAATCTGAATTGGGTTGACTTTAAAAGTTACTCAGTTGTAGATGTACAACCTGGGATCACTTTGAGAGTTTCATTAAAAAACATTTGTTGGTTCATTAGATATTTTGCTAACAGACAGACAAACAAACACACAGACATGGGCAAATAAGATCGCCTTTTCACCTTTGGTGGTGGGTAGCGAAAGAAAATATGGTTCAAACTGTTTAATATAACCCTTCATAGAGACATACAAAGTTTTTCAGGAAGAGTAAAACAAGCCATGGATTTCTGGACTTTGTACAATAAAAAGTAAGTTTGTAATAAGTGGCACAGATGGCTTTTTGTAAATTGTGCAAAATTTTTTGTTAATCCTGGAAAGGTCCCAGCATGTCCTAAAGATGCCCCCCCCCCTTTTTTTTCCCATCTAGAATAATGTTATAAAATGTCAAATTGGCAGAGCTTTGTGTTTAATTGACTCTTTTCTGAACCTACAATACAAAAACAGCACACTGAAGCAGGGACGGCTTAAATCAGTGCTTCCCAGCCCAGGTCCTCAGGGCACACTGTCCTTTAACTGATTCAAGGGAAAGAACCGTCTCGACAATTTGTCCTCATGTTCCACTGAAGTCTGTTAATTATCCATCAGTGTCAGTCAGGTGTATTAAAGCGGGAAGTTATTTAAAACATTCAGAGCAGTTTCCTGTAAAGACTGGGCTTCAGTTACAGTGAGTTAAAAGAAGAAGTGGCATTTTAAGCTCACGTGGTTTGTTTGATGCTTCCCCTCCAGTCCCTTTAAAATGCAACTTCTTACGCAATCGAACATGTGTTTCACACAAAGGGTTGAGGACGAGTTTGTTCTATAAGGGAAGGCAGAAAGTAAAAAAAACTGTGACCTGGTATCACCCAGCTGTGAGGCTGCAGAGGCGCAGAGCTCAGATATGTCACACAGTCTAACATGCGATGGAGTCTGTTACCCATCCCCCCCCCAAATCATCCTTACTGCAACAGCTTTGCCTTTATGTCTAGACATAAAGGTACATCAGAATTTTACCTCACTACAGATGCAAACAGCTGTTTTTTTTACTGAAAGCAAACCATTTAGGAAAGACATTAAACCAGTCGGCACTTATCCTGTCTTTGTGTTTTGCTCTCCCCGAGGTGGGAATCCCCATGGTTTGCTCTCAGGCCACTAGCCTGATATGTTTCACGTGCTGCCTCCGTCCCTCTGGAGCTCAGTGTTTTGCCACTCCGTGCCCTCCGTCGCTATGAGACGTGTGCTAATATACCGGAGCACATCTTTAGCGAAAGCGGCCCCTTCACTCGAGCACGCAGCAGATTTTAATTGACACTCTGAACTTCTGTCTGCAAACACTTTGCTTCCTTGTTAGCATATTATGTGCCTTGGAGGAGCCTGTAGAAAAACCTCGGGGGAAACTCTTGGAGGTTCCAGTGAGCAGGAGTTTATAAAGTTTTCAAATGCTTTTAAAATTTTAGGACTCTGCAGCTTACAGCACATCTACTTTTTGGTACACTAATTGAAATGCATGATGAGTAAAGTGGTGAAAGTAAGCCTTTTTTTTCTTCTAAATCCAGTATCTTTGTTTGTTTTGTTGTGGTTATTTAGACAAATTTGTTTGCCGGAATGAACCTGAAGGACAGTTTTTTTTTTATGCTAGTGCCCCCATCTGGCAGCAACAGGAACTGCTGAGATGTAGATGTTATCTGCCTGCCAGTGCAGTGTGAAGATGTCCCAGATTAATTTGTGTAAACTAATCTGGCTGCTTGTTGTTGGATGTAACACCGGTTGGTGGTGTTCCGTCTCTGCATCCTGTGGGGTCTTTAGTCCATAGTTTTGTATTAAAATGTGCATTAATGTCCCTTAAAGACATGTCCTCGCTGGTACTGCTGCTGCTGTCCTTACTATTATGCCTTCGCCTTTTGCTTGACCCCTCATCCCTGCCTCTGAATGTCTGTTGCTATGGCGACGCTGTCTGGCTGGCGAGATGACAGTATTCGCAGCGTGTGGCAGACAGGCCGTCAGACAGCTGTCCCCGCTGAATCTTCTTATCACCACCAGGGGAGGCAGAGCGGGGATGAACAAATTAACTACAGACTCTGCGTTACTTATGAAGTCCTGAAAAAAGGAATGTGAGAGCTTTGAGATTGTTTGATGTAGAACCTGAGTACAGTTTGGAAAAAAAAAATCCAATCTTGTCAAATATTTTTTCTACAGAGACCTTAAGGCTGGAAACATTCTCCTCGGAGATGACGGTTCAGTGCAGATTGCAGGTATCTAAAGATGTTTTTTTTTCACTTTTGCTGCAGTGTCTCTTATCGGGGCAGTCTCATCATTTCTCTTTGTTTCGACAAATCTGTCGTTGACTGACTGCTGCTTGTTTGTCTCATTTCTCCGTCCCTCAGACTTTGGCGTCAGTGCCTTTCTAGCCACAGGTGGTGACATGACCCGAAACAAAGTGCGCAAGACGTTTGTGGGGACGCCATGCTGGATGGCCCCAGAGGTCATGGAGCAGGTCAGTCCTGGCTTAGCATGCAGGAAAATCTTGTAAGGAGGCAAAAATGGACGGTCACAGAAGTACCAGCAACTGAATACTAACACTGTTTGAACACTGCTTTAACTGTGAGAATAATACATTTAAATTGGGTAAAATGGCTCAAAATGGTCTGCAGCTATGTAACTTATTTTAATCTCTTTCAAAAAGAAAGGCATAGCACAATTTGAGTATTTTTTTTACCTTTCTTAGGTGAAGGGCTATGATTTTAAAGCGGATATTTGGAGTTTTGGGATCACAGCAATTGAGCTTGCCACTGGAGCTGCACCTTATCACAAATACCCACCGATGAAGGTAAGGCAGTCTAAAATGTTGTACCCTATTCTGTCATATAAGACCATATTCTACAATATTGTCTGATTATATCATGTTGTATTGCATTGTATTAATTCATAGATCGTACCATATTTTAATTTAATTAGGGGCTCAAAATATTTCTGGTGCCCCCAGGTCTTGATGCTGACGCTGCAGAATGACCCTCCAACTCTTGAGACCAGCATCACAGACAAGGAAATTGTAAAGAAATACGGCAAATCTTTCCGGAAGATGATCTCATTGTGTTTACAGAAGGACCCAGAGAAAAGGTAATCATGTGACACGTTTTTTAAAGTGCCTTCCACTACATCTACTCATCTAAATGCATCTTTTTTTTTTTTTTTGGATCTTAGCTAGGATGTCTGATTGTTTTGTTTATGTAAAGAAAAACTGTATTTGTTTTTCTCATCTTCCGTCGTATTTTATTAGTTCTGTTAAACTCAAACAATGCTGCACAAGATGGCTGATGCTTGAAGTACTAAAACTGGTTCATGTCACTCTGCTGTTGTTTTTAGGCCAACCTCGTCAGAGTTGTTGAAGCATAAATTCTTTCAGAAAGCGAAGGTAGGTGCTTGAGCTCCTCCTGGACTTTACACTGAATCAATAACCCAGTGAGTCAGCATCATCTTCGTTTTTCAGGCAGCAGTTCATTAAAAAAAAAAAAAGACGTGATCGCATGTTTTAATAATCAGAATTAATCTTTATGCATTGATTTAATTGGGCTGTTTTCAGTTAACTGAAGGGAAGGTCACTGCAGAAACTGATACCAATTATGAGGTCCGTCCCCAAGAGGTTTGTGTGATTCAGGGTTTTATCTTCAACCTGTCAGAGTGTCTGACCTGAGCTGAGGTCGGCGCAGCATTCCTCTCATTAATGGCTGTTTCCAGCAGACACAGTCGAACACCAGCCTCTGTATCATAGCAACAGGAACAACTAGAGTGCCGAATCAGCAGGTCACACATCCCATAAAAAAGGTTTGGTTGGCGTGACTCTCAACAACTGCAATACCTTGTGTGAGCAGCAGATGGCAGTCATTGCTATTGCTTTAAAACAAACCATATACCCTGGTTAAAGGATTTCAATATGTCAACCATATATTTATTTTTTTCTCTTTGTGTTTAATTACTGGCAATTTGTAGCAAGTATCTCCTAGTAAGAGTAGTCGAACAAAAATATTTAATAAGTAAAAAAGAGATTTTCTTTTTATATCACATTTGTGGGTCTTTGAATTTGATTGGAAGGGTTGTGAATTCAACCCTAAACTTGACAAAAGTGGGACATTGTAAAGCTTTGAGTATTTTAGTAATTTTTTTATTAAATTCTTTTGCCTCATGACAGACTCATGAGTACTTACTGGAGAAGTTAATACATAGGACACCCACAATTACAGAGAGGTCGAAAAAGGTAAGAGGACAAGGAAATAACTGAGTAAAAACACGTTTTTATTTTCAAACATTAGAAAGTGTACTCATGTATGTGGACTTATATGTCAGGTACGTCGAGTGCCAGGCTCCAGTGGACGTCTGCATAAAACGGAGGATGGTGAATGGGAATGGAGCGATGATGAGCTTGATGAAGAAAGTGAAGAAGGCAAAGCGGCCGTTGCAGCTTTAAGAGTGAGCTAAACCGACCTGTTTCGCTACACACGTGTTTTTTTTTTTGTTTTTGTATTTCTCCACATGTCATGTCTTTTAATCATTGTGCTCTGTTTGAACTGTCATTCTCATGTCTGTGCAGTAGCATGTTTGTCTCTCCACTGAGTCTCCCCTATGTGTGTGTGTTCTGTGTGACGTCAAAGGAGCAGCAGGTGAAGCCTGTTAGTGCCCCCAGGCGACAAGTGCGCTTCTCCTACCCACTCGAGCTGCCTGCATCCAGGGTTGTTTACTTGTCACCATAATACAGATGGCATTCCCTTAACAAGGAAGGACTCTCACCTGTTAGTGGAGAGCATGTGACAGCCGGGCAGGGCTGGAGCGACTGGTAATGAGTTGTTACTGTGAGAGCTGTGCATACATAGACTTTTTACATAATTATCGGGTCTTGTTTCAAAAATATTTGTAGGATTAAGAAAAAGGAGCCTTTAGAAAAATTCGACTTCGGGATGAGATTTTACTACAGCTGAGCTAACATTCTTTGCAAAACGGGATCTTATTTACGTGCTAGTCTGAAACAGGACTGAGCTAACTGAAGCTTCATCTCTAAGGATTAAAACGTAAAAGATTAATTTATTTAAAATTGGATTGATGTGTTCATGACTGGTCTGGACGAGGCCAAGACCTAAATGGATTGCTGCCATCTCCAAACAACTTAATTCTCAAAAATCTTATCCCTGTTAACCCAAATGTGAATTTATATTACTTAGTTTTTCCCATAGAAATATTATAATATCCCTACCAAAAGTGCTCCAGCTAACTTCTGCTTATTGAGCTTCTATATAACCTATAGACTTCAGTGTAAAGAAACAGTGCAATGTGAAATCAATGGCAGTGTAAAGATTCATGAACTGGCATTCATTTGAGCCACTATAAAACTTTTAAGATTGGCAGCAATCCAAATCAGTCTTTGCCTGGCACGGACTAGCTGTCAGCTTTTCATTCTGGTCAGACTTAAACTCTACATGATCCTCCAAACGGAGGTCGTTCAGTGCGCTATCTACAACAGGTAAGATATTAAATGTTCCTAACCTCCCCACAGAACCTGTCTTCGAAAGGTTTGGATCATTCTAAGTTTCAGTTTGTTAAATAGCATAAAACAGAAGAACAAGCTGCTTTAGCTGTCATACCAGGCCTTAAAGTGAATCGCCTCAGTATATAAACATGTTGCATAAGAATAATGTCATGCATAAGAGTGGCGTACGAGAGCCTCTGCTGATTCACGAGCTCCAACATTACCTCTAAACGGTTAAATTTCCTGTTTACCTTCCTGCTGTTCTTGGGTCAAAATGACCCACGGCCTCAGTTTTAAAACTTTCAATTATTATCTACCAGTTATCAGTCATAAGGCAAAGCTTGGCAAAGTTATCAAAGTGCAGAACACCTTGAACACGTCTGGTTATCTAGATGCAGGATCTGGACGTGGAGCCGTAAAGCAAAGTGCTGATGCGACTGGGCTCCAAACCAAAGGCGTGGCGTACGGTTTCTCAGAAACTCCAGTATTGTTTCAGTTCCACGAATGTGTAGTCTTTGTGCCATCAAACCAAGCCAGAAGACATTCATTTTGAGGTGTACACACTTCCCTATGGCTCTTTTGAAGTAAATGAGTGTTTTTACTGTCTTTCTTTCTATTTTTTTTTTCTTAAATTAACATTAGGTTTTAGTTTAAAGTCGTTTTTAGAGTTAAAGATAGAAAGATCTTTGCTTGTGAGAGTTGCCTGTCCTGGAAGCCATCTGTATTTTTTTTCTCTTCAAATCCATTACTAGCTTTATACTGACCACATTTAATGAAAACAGGGAAAACTACTCATTAGCTTTGTAATAATCCTAAACCAAACAATTAACGTCCAGCAAAGACTTTAAATTTGTCTCATCTTTTCTTCTGTGTGGCTTTGTGTCGACAAACTGAACCCCAGCTGTTGATTTCTCGACAGTACAGCCTTCTATCAATTGATCCTTTAAGATATTTTTACGCTGAAGTTAAAATCTTTGCTGAATTTAACCACATTGTTTTACACACTGTGGCCAGGTGGCTGCACAGTGTAAGAATCTCCATTTGATAAGTTGGTTCAGGTTCCTCAGACAGTAAAGTCGGTTTGTCTTCATTTAGCCTGAAATGCCTCTGTTTCTCTCTGCTTCTCTTTAAGTTCAGTCAAACTTGACTTATGTTTTCTAGGTTATCAGTTGGATTATATAATAGTAGCTATCACTTGGTTTAAATCAACTTCATACTGCTTCTCTGCTACTCCTACTAAAAGCACAGTTGTCGAATTATAAGGGATTACTCGTTTACAGCTCAGTTATGTTCATTTTTATCTTATAAATTGATTACCCACAACATTAAAACCATTTATAATTGAGGTAAATAATGTTACAATGGCACCTATACCTACGAGCCGGCAGGTAGATAAGTGGGTCACAGCATATCTAAAATAGCCGGTGTTACTTTTGTGCTTTTCAGCTGGATTAACAGCTGTGGTGCAGGCTAACTGCACTGAATATGTCACCACTGTAACTCATCAGCCACTCCTTTTGTAACTCCGAATAAAGGAAAAGTTGAGCCAGGATTGTCAGAGTATCCCAGCTTGATCCTGTGTTTAGGACTTGTGAAATGGTCCCCTGGTTTGATTAATTTAGTCTCTTATGGTAAAGATAGGGCAGTATGATCCTATTTAAACCCTGCTGCAGACCCTTCCCCTCACTGTGGTGGATGTGTGCAGTAATGGCAGTGGTCTCTCTCAAGTCTTCTGCAACATGGTAAACTCCAACCTTGACTTCACAGGATTTAGAAGACCTGACTGTAATGGTTTGGGGTCTGATGCTGAGAGGGGGTGGCCTTCACTGGTTTTATTGTTGTGGCTTATCTGTGTACAAACAGCAATTTATATAGGAACAAACTTTCTTTACTAACAGCTTCTCTGATAATTGAGGAAATTAAATGTCTGACAAATCCTGGTATTAAACCAAATCATGTCAAAACTCTTGACTGAATTAAATATCTCCTATGGTTCAGGTTGGTTTATTGATGTGGATTAGTGGTAGTTATATTGACAAAAAAGAAAAACTTGATTGGTTGATACGGTTTTCTCAAGTTACCACTGATTGTGTCACATATCAAACTTATGCAAATGTCTTAGAAGTATTCATGAAATATTTTCTGTTCCCATTCACATATCTTCCCTGGATTCATCAAAAAACATCTAGAATGAGCTCAATGGACAGCTCAGTGAGCAGAGTAAACGAGTGAACCGTTTTTATTGATTTGCCCTTTTTTGATTTTTTTGTATGTTCCGTGTATTCAAGCTTGTGATTTCCATTTTCAGTAAAGCTGTCACGGTGAAATCTTGTCTAACTTTGTTTTTTGGTTTTGTTTGGTTTTTTTTCTGTCTACAGTCACCGAGAGTGAAGGAAGGAGCGCAGAATTCAGAGGCGAGTTCAGAAATGACCTTTGGGTCATTTGATGCTCATTATGATGCACTCTTGTACAATTTAAATGAACAAATTGTTGTTTTAACTGTTGAAAAACTATGTTTGCTTAATTTGTTGTAGATTTTATAACAAGCAATAAATTACACAGTCTGCTTTCTTGGTAAAGTGATTTGAACTCAATGAAACGTCAAACTAATGCATTAATTCACTGCGAAACAACAAGTTAATATAGTTTTATCAGCTTCAGTGCTTCTGTTGTCCCAGAATGGTACATTTTCTTTAAACTTTGGCTGCTTCCTCTCTCATTTTCAGTCCAGTTTGTGACCATTTTGGGAGTGTTTTTGTTTTTGTTCGTTAAACGACTGATTTCTGGAATGGGAATCGTGCAGAAATATAAAGGATTGAAAGTCAAGGGATGAACCTGTGTTGTGTCAAAGTATAACAGAACCAAGCTAAAAAACTTTATTTTTCCTACCATTAGCCATTTATTCCAATTTCTTTAGTTGAATCTATAAAAGATACCAAAGATAAAGATAGCACCAACAAGGTGATTCTCAAAAAGCTACCATCTGAAAACTCATTCTCAGGTCCTGTCAGGTCTTTGCTAGATTAAGACATAAATTTCAAATACTGTTCATTTGTTTAAAAGCCGCATTGTCAATGCTAGGTACATAAGCCGAAAATGAGTGAAAAAGCAGCCAAAGTCCAAAGAAAATCTTTGACATAGCTTCAGAAAGCCTAAAGAACTATTGATAAAGATCACTTTAAAATATTACAGGAAAGTTGGTTTGAGTCATACCTGTTGTGAGATTTTATTTTAATGCAGCAGTTAAAATGTTTCCCTCGTTTCTAATGGATGGACCGACCGACCTGTTTCCTCTCAGATGTTCCAGACTCCTGAGCCTTTACGTAGTCACCTCCAGCCTCCGGCCTCGGGTCAGGCTGAGCTACCTCAGGCTGCGGGTCATCCTCCGCTGCAGCCCACGCCAGTCAGCCCGCCGCCCGCTGCCCTGGCCGAGCCCCCCCCGCCCAGCGGTCCCGCTCAGGCCAGTCGCCCTACCTTTCCCCTTCTATCACGTGCTTTGATTCCAAGGCACAGCTTCTTGCAAAGCTCGTAGTTCTCCGAAATGTTTACGTTGCCCAGCTTTTTGTGAAATAAATTGGAAACATTTGTTCCAACAGATTCCAGCGGCTTCAGGCGACGTTCAATCTCCAATTAGTTTGGTATTAAGGTTAAGGTATGTCTCGCCTTTTCAGGGCTTTAAAAATAAGAAAATCAGAACTGGGTTTGTCATTTTTATAATTGTTCCCCATTTAATTTGCATACATTTCCTTTCTTTTTGCCCCCAGAAATTCAAAGAAGGAACTAAACGACATCCGCTTTGAATTTATGCCAGGAAGGGGTAAGTGAAGTATTTAAAAAAAACAAACAACCCAGGAGAAATTGGGTTTTATCATTTTATTTTATTAAACAGATTTTTATGTGCCTGTCATTAAACAGGACATATTATGGTCTGGTGCTGTTCGTCCATCTGTGGACAATTTCTTGTCCGAGCTCTAAATTAATAACCATTTAACAAAGAAATGTGAAACTGCACAGCTGGGCACCTCACAAGTCAAGGGTGATCCCTATTGATTTCAATGTTGCAGGGTCAAAGGTGAAGATCACAGGTGGCCCATTTGTGAAAACCTTGCCCGCGCTCTAACTCTGCAACCGTGTAACGTAGGAATGTCAAACGGCACAGCTGGACGCCTCATGGGTCACAGATGATCTCTATTGATTTCAATGTCACAGGGTCAAAGGTCAAGGTCACAGGTCACCCCTTTGTTTAAAGAGCTCTACATAAATGACCCTTTAATATAGAAATGTCAAACGGCACAGCTGGACGCCTCATGGGCCAACAATGATCTCTTTTGATTTCAATGCCACAGGGGTGAAAGGTGAAGGTCACAGGTCAACCCATTACTTGCTGGTCAGTTATAGATAACCAGTGAAAGGAACAGTCAGATCATACATTTAGTAAAACCCCTTTGGTAACATTAGGTTTTCTGTTTCAGTACACAAAAAAAAGAGCCAAAATCAGCTCATTTTCAAACCTGGAAAGTGCTGATGCAATTAAGCGTTTAGTTGGTTTTTTTTTTGTTGTTTGGAAATTATTAAGCAGCTGTTGTGCTCAACAGTTTTCCTCCGCCTCACATGGGGTTTTGTCTCATGTTTTGGGTTTGCAGACACAGCAGATGGTGTGTCCCAGGAGCTGGTGTCAGCAGGTCTGGTGGACGGGAAGGACCTTGTAATAGGTGAGTTTTCTCAGAACTCAGAAGGTTAAATATTACAGTTTTACTTGAGTCAAACAGGCTGTTAATGCAAACTGTGATCAGGCCTCCTGCAGACAGTTATCTCTTGTTTTTTTTTATTGATTTTTGTTTTTTACATTTTTATAAAATGTATTTTCTGTCTTGGCGCTGCAACTAGTCATTTTATTTATTTTTTTAATGTCTATTAGATATGTAACAGAGAAGACTTCTGCCTTTATTACCACTCTAAAATTATTTAATACTTAGTCTCAGTCAATATTTGACTTTCCTTCAGCAAATAGTTGTAACCTACACATGTTGGGTGCATAAATGTTGTATAAATCATTGAAATAAGTCACTTTTGTGGCTATGAGGGAAGAAAAGCTCATGCAAATGCTGTTTGTCTATTTTTTGGGAGCACATTAGAGTTCCAGATATTTTCACAAAACCCATGAACATCTTTCGTGGCTGCAAATTTTCTTCATCTCCTTCAGCGCCGTGTTTGAAATGTACGGTCGTAGGTTAGGAAGCACCGTAGCTCCATCAGCTCTGGAAAAAGTCAATTATGAAGCGATGAATTCAGTTAAGCTCTTTTTTTTACTCTGTCTGTGTCACCGTGAAAAACAAATCTTCTCCCATTAAAGTTTTTCCAACAACTCTGAAGCTATCTTCCAGTTTGTAATGATCCATTTGGCTGCTGAAAGGAGAGAAATCTCTCTCCTCTGATTTGAATTATTATCCAACTTTAGCTTCATGTTCTCGTGGAGCCTGAGTTAGCTCAGTCAGTTTATGTGAAAGGCTCAAATTAAAGAGATGAAGACATGAAAAACACGCTTTTGCCCAAATTTCTTCTCTATGCGGAGCAGCTGATGTTAAACAACAGTGGGGAGCAGAGATAAACCGGTGGATCAGAAGAAAAGGTTTTAACAGAACCTGTAGTTGATCAGAACATCTCACAGGATCAGAATGAATTTGAGATCATCAGTGTGATCTCGCCGCCCGTGTGGTTTGCCTCCCTACCAATGGTTTTGCATTTTGTTGATTTAAAACTCAAAAGAAGCTGCAGGGCTGAGTGTAAGATGTTCAGAATAAAGCTGCAGCAGGAACGGCTGAGTTTTTTTTCACCTGAATGTTAATTAATGCAGGAAATGATGCTGTGCATTTATTAATGACCCCACATCTGCATACAAACAGGATTTCCTTTATAAACACCTCAGTTAGGACAGATGCCTTTGGGGAACTTTTATTTAGTCGTTTTGGTTTGTTTTCCATTGCATTAAAACAAGAATTTCTCTTTTCAGTTGCTGCAAATTTGCAGAAAATAGTCGATGAGCCTCAACCCAGTAAAAATGTCACTTTCAAACTGGTGAGTGGAACTTTTTGGTTTGAACTTTTTAATTTTTTTCAGCAAAGCTCTAGATATTCTAGTTTATTGCGCCAGCATTGTGTACATTTACGTTTTATATTCTAAATAAATAAGAGGATTTAAACTTTTTAGTGAGTTTTTTTATGTAGTAGTTGAAATGTTGTTCAGATGTTTTAAATCACATTAACCTTTTAAATGAACCAACAAAAGGAATATTTATTAGAAACTCTTCTGACTCTTGTTTCCCTCCTGTGTTTTTTCTTATTTCTCTGGTCTTTTTGTTTCCAGGCTTCTGGAATCGAGGGATCTGAAATTCCAGACGACGTCAAGTTGATGGGCTTTGCTCAGCTCACCATTTGTTAATTTGGGACCCTGACTTGCCTAAAAAAAAAAAAAAGAAAATGTGAAAATTAAAAACAAAAAAAAAAGAATAGTTGAATGCATTTCCTCCCCCCTTTCCATGGCTGTAAAGAAACCACTACTGCCAAAGAAAATAGAACCATTTTGCTACCCGTAAGATTATCTGATGGCGCCTTGTCGGAGGTGGCGGCGAGCTGAAGTGTCAGAACGTACGGAGGGGGAAAAAAAAAACGTTTACAGTGTTTGTGTGAAAGGATGCAAGAAACTGCTCTCATTTCTCCAGTCTGATTTCCTCCCGTTCTCTTTAATATGTGATGCATTTGCACAATCTGAACGAGCGCCCCTGAAACCTGGTTATAAACAGTAACGATGCCTTATTTTCATAAGAACTACTGAATGCACGTTTTCTTCAGGACATCTGCTGTTACCGTGTCGTCTGAGATGCACAAACGTGGCTTCGGGTGCTGATGCCAAACTTTTTGCTCTGTGTTTTTTTGTTATGTTATGTTTTTGTTTTTTTTTAAAGAGCACTGGCCGGGTGAAAATGAAAAAGTAATACCTTTTTTTTTTTTTTATTT
>JAOXNZ010000098.1:14688461-14710529 GCA_028566095.1 Kryptolebias brasiliensis | reverse complement strand
TTTTTTTCATTTCTGAGCTGCACATTTTTTTTTAGAACAATAGGGATGGCTGCTGTTTGCTTTTTGGGCTCACTTTTGATCTATGTCTGCAGGAAAAAGGAGTCGGCACCTCTGATCTGTCCTCCTCCCTTCCCACCTTTCCTCGCCCCCTCCTGTCTTTGCTTCCCGCCTCTTCCTCCTCCCAGTCCCAGCTGCAAGTCCTTACACCCTGGGGTGAACCAGGGAGCATGAATGAAGAAAAAAAAAAAAAAAAGGATGCTGACAGGAGGAACGAATACACAAGTGAACCAGTAAATGCTGCAGAGATATGGAGATAGATGATAAGTGCTGTGAGCCGGGACGCCCTGTGGCCCGAACCTGCTGAGCCATGTGAGGCTGTCCCAGCAGTCCCACAGGATGCTTGGAGATACTTACATAAAGCAACTCCCGTTCTTGCCCGGCTCCATCACATGGGAGAGCATGTGAGACAAACGGGCACTCCAGGTTGCAGTTTTTAGCCTTTCTCACTCTTTTGTCTGTCACTTTCTCTGGACAGAGCTGCCACACAGACGTCCAGACTAAATGTCTTCTTGCTGCACTCTGATCAGCCTGTCTGCGGAAGTAAAATGACCTTCTTACCCTGCACCTCTTAAAAAAAAACAACTTGCTCCTATCCAGTGTGGGCTTCCTGGTGCGGTCCCCCCCTCTCCCCTGGGCCTCATGGAGGATGGCCAGAGGTCAGTGTGTGATGTGCAGCTGTAAGGCAAAGAGGAGGAGGAAAAGGAGGAGCAGAGAGGTGGGAAAGGAAAAAGTGCTGACTGCGCTAGAACTGCCACCCACATGACGTCACGCCTCAGTTTCAGTTTGCGCCGGTCTCCCATGAACAGATAAGCATTCACAATGTTGGTGTTGTACGGTAAAACAAAGCAGGACTGTGTGTTTACAAAAAGAGAGAGCGATTTTGAATTATCTAAAGAAGAGCAAGCTATTACACAAGTTTAAGTGAGGAATATGCTTATGTTTAAGTACAAATACCTAATTTTCCTTTTTTTTTTTTAGGTAATATTCATTATAACTGATGGAAAATCATGAAAGTTTTCACTGTATGGTTATGCGTGTCCAGCAGTTATTAAAAGTTTGATCAGTTAAAGAGATAGTCTGGTAATTTTTGAACTGATGTTCTGTCAAACAGTTATCAATAGTTAGTACCTTATCAGCAACATCAATCATAGAGCACGGGGTGTAAAGAGAAAAGGGAAAAAGTCTTTGTCCATGCTAGGCTATTGGCTAACCAAACAAAGGCCAGTTTTATATCGTTTGTCAGGCTTATAAAACAACTCTTGTGTGAATAAAAATATACAGATGTGAAGAAAGCTGCATGAGCTAATATTTAACCTCTACACTTTTGCATGACCAACTGAAGTGACATTTGGGATAGAGAAGTCCAACATTTTTTATGTATTTGCTTGTACTTATGCTCAGATTTGTTGAGTAAAGTATGCAGATAAAAGGGCTTTGTTTACACTCAGTGCGTACCCACATTTCAGAATTGCATATCAATATATCTGGAAAAACTACTGGAGTAAATTGCTCCATTTGATATAGTTCAGGGCAACCTTTTTTATGTTTGATTTTATAGCTGTATAGAGTACCTTTAACCAGCAAGTAATTTTACAGCTGCATAATCTAGATTCTGCTCTTGGAAGGATGGTGGTGTCTTGCCAGGCCATGATTTGGCAGCTCAGTTAAGTGGACTTCAGCTTCACATACACAACTGATTGCACATCCAGCCCAAATTAATCCTCCATGCTGGAAGAAAACCAGCTGCATTGCCTCCTGTCACCTGTAGAGGCACCATACTGTGTGGGGAGAGCGATCCTCAGATTGTTATCTATTTGTACACATAATCTGGGTATGCTTCCCAGTCGGCAGATTACCCTTGGCACCACAAGACTTAGTGAGCAGTGATGCCTCCCTGTTCTTTATCTACTTCAATGAAGCTTTGCTCCAGTGTGCCACTACCAACCAGAGTCCTGAGGCTCCCGGGCAAACAGGCACGGTACACAGAGAACTAGACAGATTATCTTTGTCGAGGGAAGAGATTGAGACAGATTATCACATAACAGTCCTCTCCATCAGTATTTCACTCCCTCCAGGGAATGCAACAAAACGTCTTCCACTTACACAGATTGTTACCAGCAGAATACAGAGGCTTATTAGAAAATGACTTCAACAAAAGGATTTGTTTTAGGCATCTGATCCATCGCTGACAAACTCTAGATGTGTCATATTGATCATTTAATTTCTAAAAGAATAAAATAATTTGCAGCTTTTGATCTCAACTTGATTGGCTTTGCTGTATATCTTAAAGGGATAGTTCAGATCTTATAAAGGATCGCTCTTTGGAGTTATTAGTAGTCAATATCTTCCCTGCAGCTGACAGTGAAGAGAGCATTATCACCCTGGAATATCAGTCTGGAAATGTGGATGGGACTCATTTGTCTTTCAGACAACCTGACTGAATTTAGGATGTCATAAGCGTAAAGGAAGTTTAGAGTTGTTTTTTCTGCTTTTTTTTAATAAACAAACCCTCTTGTTGCTTTTTACTGTGATGAGTCATGGCAATTATCAGGTGATTAATATTAAAAGAAAACAAAGAATGGAACTTCAGTGCACTTTAAATAAATTAAACATTTTGGTGTAAAGCCTGAGTTAATTTTAACCTAACCTAAAAAAAGCACCACCCCACAGCTTTATGGCTGACTCAACAAAGGCATCATGGCTGAATTTACTTTTTTGGGTTTTGACAGATGCACTTTAGGTTTATCTCATGGGCATTAATCATCTGTTCTGGGTTGTTGCTATTTAGAGAGAATTTACTCTTTTCAAGGCTGTCCACAGATTTTTTTTTTAATCATGGAAAAAGAGACGTACAACACTGCTATTTCAACCTATCTTTGTTAAAAGCAAATGTGTGATTCAAGAACAAAGGAGAGGCAGTGAAGTTGTCTTACACACTAGAGCCCTTGCTGCACGTAAATGGGAAGAAATGGGCTTATAGATGGTTAACAGTGGTAAAGAGTCATGGTGTCTCAGTCATATGTGGTTGCCATGGCAACCGTGACATCAATGCAGACAAAGTGATGCATGAAAACTCTAATAGCAAGGGTGGGGGGCTTGTTGCTAGGCGACCTGGAGTCAGGGAAGTCATGGGGCAGACGGCCAAAGTGTTGTGAACTCGGGTGTGTGTGTGTGTGTGTGTGTGGGGGGGGGGATTGACAGAGGAATAGTGGGATTATTTTCCCCTCCGATTCTTAATGTGCCTCTAATCTCTGAGAAAAAGCTCTTCTTATAATGAAAGTCCTGCTGAAACTTGCACTGATTTAATATGAGTATCCCAGCATTTGTTTTCCGTATGTGAGTAATGCTCAAGTCGTAAGAAAGATGAAAATGTCTTTTTGAAATGCAGAGTAGAGTATTTTAGAGCATGACGTTGCAATTCTTCTTGCTTTTTTTTTAAAGAACAGACTTCCTTCAATCTGTAAGTTATCTATATTTCATTTTGAGCTAATGAATAAGTCTTCAAAGCCACCTTCTGAATCAGCTCTTATTTATCTCATACTCTAAGCGTATCAAACCTTCAGGTTTGAGCTGCAGAGACAGAACAATGCCCAGAGATTCATCAAGTCATCAGTTTAGATTTTGTTCTGAGTCACCTTAAAATTAATCAGAAATGTACCCTTTTTCAATAACTTATCAAACATTTTTTTATTTGTTTTGTTTTTCTGTTTGGATTTGATGTTATTGAGGGCCAGATGAAGAAGGTCTAAGGGTCACTTTCAAACCCTGGGTCACATTTTGTCAGTGTGTGCGCTTCAGCTGCAGGTTGTTCCATTTAACACTTGCCAGAACTCAAAGATTCTCATTTTCATTAAACAAGAACACTGCTTGTAATTACCTGGAAAGACCCTGCAGCTAACAGTGCTAGATCACAATTTTCAGGAACATGCACATGTGTGTTTTAGTAATATAGCTGTCCTTTCAGTTCATGTACCTACACATAATACTTTACTATCCTCATTATCTGATGTTTTAAAGCACACTTAGACTTAAAAGCACTCAAGTTTGAAAATCGTTGGTTCTGGAGTTCATACTTGAGCTGTAATCGAGGGGGCACAGAGAGTGGGATTCAGGAGCCGTGGATGAGCTTAAACATGTTGAGGCGGTAATATTATGACTCAGGATGAGATCAGCTTCACAGTAGAAGATGGATGATGAGGTTGCTCTTCTCTCCCACTCTTCCTCTGGTAAAGCGCATGAGTCACGCTCTACAGGAAATGTGTGCCCTTCGTCATGAATGAAGCCTGTCAGAAACTCTCGCTAATATCAACCTAATTGGAGAAGAAAATCGTGCACACGTTCACAGAGTCTGCGGTCCTCCTGTCCTGAGGAAAGCATTAGTCAGCATAATCAAGAAACACCCAGGGAGCTTATTAGTGGAAGGTTTTTTTATTTACTTTCTCGTGTCAAACCTTTGATTTTAAGGTGATACAACTTAAACTAACATTTAACTGCACCATTAGGTTCCACGTTGTTTGTGTTAGGATTAAGTGGGTAAATAGCAGCGCACGCTTTTCCATCCATATGTGGTAGCAGTTACACAGAGACTCTAAAAGAGGAAACAAGCTGCATCACTATGGAAAACTGAGGTCCTTGTGTCATCAGCTTTGGGTGAGTCTATTTATAGCAAATGTTGCTTTTAATATCAATGCCAGCAACAGTGGGCATTTGTCGTTCACAGTCAGCACCGTATTAGTTACTGCTTGGTGCTCTAGCTGCTACTTAATGACTCACTTACATGACCACAAAACCATGAACTCAAAATAAATCTGAAACAATCATAGTTCCTGTCCGCACTTTTCAGCCACTGGATATTTACACCAATCATTGCAGGGTTTTCTCAAATATTGTTTTTATTCTTCTTTTTGTCTACTTTTATAATGGTTTGTGGCATGCCGTGACAGGTAGGCCTTTATCTTTTTTTTTTTTTTTTTCAAAACATACCAGAAGCAAATGACAAGAATCATATTTCCTTAAACTATTCTTTAAAGAAACAAGCCCTAAGCTAGAGACCTTTGGAAATGAAAGGTTTTCTGCGCTGAGTGATTATGTTTGGCGGCGACCCGTTGGCTTGTTTTGGCTCTGAAATGCGATAGCCTCTTGGGATACACCACTCACTCTTCACCACCTAGGGGACTTCTTGGGAACAGAGGGCTGCATCTGCAGAACAAACAGCGTGTTGCCTTCACTACCGTCCTGCCAACTGCCCTTTCTGCTGGTTTCCATGACAGCGCCGGGAAAACTCCTCAAAGCAAAACGTCACCTCAGCTACGAAACAATTCCTCACACATTTTTCAAATGAGTATGAAGTAAGTTAAACAAATACAGTTTAAAAGCACTCCTTCTTTTCTAACAGGCACCAGGTGGGACCATAAGGTGAAGGGATTTAACCTATAATAAAACACAAAAGGCTCAGCTGCTCCTAACTGATTGCTGCACCCTCCCTTCCTTCACCTACAGTAGCCCCTTTACCCCTCTGCCGTGAGAGCTGCACAACACCGCCTTGTTAGAGCGTCAGTCACCATGGAGACAGAATATGCAGTTACAAATATTGTTCAGGGGATTGCTCAAGTTTTCTTTTTTGCCCACCGCTCAACTCTGGGTGCAGAGAACAGCCTTGACACACATTGACCAAGGAGCCTCTGAGTCTTGACAAATGTGGGACAAAGATCGAGAAGACTTTTTAACAGCCCTGACATCATTTGCAGTATTTCCAGATATGTTTTTGGGGAAATACGATATGTCTGGAAAGAGGATGTGGACAGAATATAAAGACAGTAAAAGTGTGTCACTCTGCTGCCACTCAGCTCAGGGTTTATTTTTAGGTTCAGGTCTGCAGAACAATCAGCTGTGAACTGACGCTGTGGAAATTATGTTTGTGTGACCCAAACCTGATCATATTCTGCAGCATTTCATCCCTCTCGCTTCTCTCTCTTTCTCTGTCCTGACTCATATGTACCTCTGTACGCCCAAACACAGACAAATTCATGACTTGATGATTTCTGGCTATTGCGTGACTCAGCACACGCCTCCTCCGTGGAGTGGTGTGGGCTCAGCAAGCGTGGACCAAACTCTCTGCTTTCCTCATCACTGACAGATCAATTTTTTATCATGACATATTTTATGTTTGAACTTTGAATAGAATCAGTGCGCATTTTGTATTTATTTATAGCCCTGAAGTCCTGATCTGCTGTTCATTTGTGATCTAAGGAACAAATTGGCAGAAATCTTTGTCTTGCATTAATGTTAATAAAATAATTATAGTAATTATTATTTTATGTAAATAATTAAGAAATAAAGATGGCTACAACTCAGTAGCAACTTACTTTACAGTCAATTTTTTTTCTTTCTCTAAATTGATCTTCATATTTGCTCTGCTTGTGAAGTTTTTCAAGTCGGGTTTTGTAGAAAGGTTATGATCAGTTAATATCTTACCCGACCAGACTGACAAGCTTATGGCAAGTAGATTACTGCCATCATAAAACAACTCCAGGTGCAAAAATGTTTTCTAGCAGTTCATACGAGCACTATTTTATAATCCTTTACATTGTTTGCATTTCACACTTACTCCAAAGGAACTATGGTGATATTTTGGTTGGAAGTGCACCCGATGTGCTACAGCTAGCTGCTAAAGATAAAATAATACACTCTGCTGTGCAGTAGAATCTTACATGCCCAGTCTAAGTAATGGTTGTATTTTTTATCTGCAAATAAAAATGAGGTGTAACCTTGTGACTGTTGTCAGGAATGTAATCATGTGTTTCTTTGGGAAAAGATACAAAAAGAAGAATTGAATAGTTTTTTTTTTGTCTTTTTTAGTTATTCAGTCAATCGTCACCATGTTTTTCCCCTCCAGTGGGGGTTTCATGTTTCATTCAGATGCTTCTGAATTCATTTTCAAACAGGAATGACTCAGCAACTGAGAAATCATCTTTCATACACAGCACAGAGAATGCTCTCTTTGCAGAGAAAGGAAAGTATTTTTTTTTTTAAATTAGAGTTACCAGTGTGCTGTTAATTTGTGTGAGTGGTTCAAGAGGCAGATTGCTCCGAGGCCGGAGTTCAAAGGTCACAGCTTAGGCCAGTTGTATCATGCTACAGCAGGGTGTGACGTGTGTACACTTTCACCCACATCTGCACCTACTTGTGTGTGTTTGTGTGCCGATTGTGTTACACACACTTCGATCAGGGTTGTCTAGTTAATGAATATCCCAAGCAGGTCTGTAACAACGTGCCTGCCGTTGTACTTAACAGACATTTAGGGCCTTTTTTTGGACACTTTATCTTAAATACACACAGTCGACTATGTGCGTGTGTATTCCTGTTGTCAAGGTGCAACTACGCTCAGATTACTGTTTGCTGATGAAAGCAAAGCAGACATCTCTGGAAACATTTGCATAATGGCGTATGACACAGAAGAGAAAATAACTAAAAACAAACTTCCATCGTGTTTCAAATTGAATATATTTGCGGTTTACTTTATTTGGCTGCAGACATATGAATAGAAATAAGTAACCTGTCAAAATATACATAATTTTTCTACCACCTTTTGCTTGCTTTTTGTTAAAACATGTAAAATTTCCAATTTATTTATCAATGCATTTTACTATTCCCACTGGCAATTGATTATTACTTTAGGAAATACATATTCTTTCACTTTAGGTTCACAAAAGCACAAACTTTAGCAAACCAGATACTGCTCTGCATTTGCAAGTAAAAGAAATCAAGCCACTTTCAGAGTGCTAAGGTTTCTGATTTCATAACCATCTTGCAAGTAACACAGTGGGAGGTGGAACGATGCTTTGATTGCATAAGATTTTTCCCAGCATTCATGCAGTAAATCAGGCCTCCCTGAGCTGATGTAAAATATTAGTGCATCATTATCCAAATGGTGCTGTTACCTCAATGAAGCCGGAGGAGAGAAGATCCCATTTTTATGAAGAGGAGCCACTACAGAGCAGCCTCTGCATCGCAAATAAAATCACTTTATTGTTGCCTGTAGATGGCTTCTCAAATGTGGCCTGTGTGTATTATTCATAAGATAACTGCTTGTGAAACGTATTGCAATCTTGTGGTTCGTAAATCTGTGAAGAGTGTCTGAATACAGATGACGGAAATGTTTAAATCTCTGTTGGCTGTGTGTTTTATTGAGTCACTACGTGCAGCCTATGGCACCACACCTGCCTGGGGTTTTCTTGTTCTACTGAGTTCCCAAAAAGTCAGACAGCACAAAGAAATTATTCATTTTGTTCTCTTCTAAAGTGGACCAGCTCTTTTCCCCTGAAGGCTTGTCACAGACTTAGTCACAGAGCTTCTCCCTGGGAGCTTTTAGGCTACTCTAAATCTCTCAATTAGCTGATCACAAAGAGGCAGGTCAGGTGTCACGGTTTGGGAGCAAAGGTCTCCTGTCTTCACCGAGGCCCAGTCTAACTTTTCAATAACTCTTGTGAGGAAAAAGCCTTGGTTTGTCAGAAACTAACAGTAAAAGTAAAACATTTGCAACAAGTCAAGGTGTTTTGTTAAATTCTTTTCATTTTTATCAGTAATTTCTAGTTAATAATTAGTAATTTAGTGTTTTAAAGCCCACTTGAGAATATGGGATTTCCAAAAAAGTTCTGTTTTTTCCACTCTGTAGCTGAAAACATACTGCTTTGAACTGATTATTTTCACTTTATGAGCAGAAGCGTTTTCTGTTTATGAGCTTGTTGAGAAATCGTGATGAGCTAGAGACTTGTTGTGATTCACAAACAGCCCAGACGAGCCTATTTCATCAGTCTCTCTGCCTCCCTGGAGCATGTCTGGTATGTAAACAAAGAGGTACCACACCACTGTAGAAATATGCTCATCACGACCTCTCCTAAAACCTGTGGAATGTGTGAATCACACAAACACACACACAGGAATGTGCACCTACACCCCTGGACACTCAGATAAACAAAAATGCAGACAAAAACAAAATAAAATTAAACAACTGGCTGAAACTATCTGAGCTGCTATGGACTTTTCTGAAGCACACCTAAACCTTCCTTCAGTACTTTCACTATTTAGTTGTTTTGATGGTAAATGGTCTGCACTTGTATAGCGCTTTATCTAGTCCGAGGACCCCACACACTGCATTCAGTCATTCACCCATTCACACACTGATGGCAGTAAACTATATTGTAGCCACAGCTGCCCTGGGACAGACTGACAGAACTGAGGCTGCCATTACACCGGCGCCACCGAACCCTCTGACTACCACCAGTAGGCAAGGCAGGTGAAGTGTCTTGGCCAAGGACACAACAGCTGCTCAAACCAGCAACCCTTCGGTTACAGGGACGGACCACTACCTCCTGAGCCACCGCTGCCCCGGTTTTGATGCACATTATTCACTTAAAGTCACTTAAAATATTACAAACCTGAATGGTAATGGAAGAAAAATGGTTCTTTTTATGTTACATAAAGTGCAGCAAAAATAAAACTGATAAATTCATAAGGTTTTTGATCATTTGTTCATTGTGAGGTGAACAAAAACTGCATATCCCCCACTGAAATCATCTTATGTTGAGAGTTGATGGAGTTGTAGCTGTTTTGGTCAATTAGAATAACATTGTGCATGATCTCATATTGCAAGATGTCATGCACAGAGTATGGGTTGTGAATCTCTCACAGCTACTACCACAGCAAATTTGACCTCAATATCTACAGAATTGTCTGAGTTATAGCCATTTTTGTGTTGGCTAATGTTGATTAGCTGTAACAAGTTGGTTGATTCCAAATATTAATCAGTTGTAGATTTATTTCCATTGACTATTTTGTGATTTTAAATTAGGGTAAATGGGGTAGAGGTAACGTTAGAACATAGGATTTAGCGGTTTCTCTACTGTGCCACAGTTATTTTCTGTACTTGATTGTCATCTTGCTGTTCACTCTGATTTATAGTCGTCATTTAATTGGGATTAGACAATCAAACAAAAGCTAATTTGTTGAATTAAGTTCAGAAAAGCTAAAATTTGAGGTTGTGGTAGCCCCTATTTACATCTTTACATTTGGAGAGCTCCACACTGCTTGACTGAAGGCTCAGAGTTGTTTTTACTTTAAGCATTTTCCTTTGAAAGGTGTGCTGGTATAATGAAAAGTGTATCAAATTAATGAACTTAGAAAATAATGTTTCAATTTTACAACTCAAGGAAAAGCTATGAATTAAGCTATAACAGGAGCATTAACAAATCTCTAATAAAGCCTCTGTTTTTAAGCTCCTAAGTTTTGTAGTCTGATGTTGAAGCAACAGGGAAAAGGAATACTCAGTATTACATCCACGTGTAAGCTCATATGAGAGATAGTAAATCAGGTCTGAGGTACCTTATGGGTCACCTCAGCAAGTGACCAGTGTTAAGTCAATCAAATGGCTCTGGATAAGACAGCCACTCCTAGGATTAGGTCCGCTGACCCACACTGCCTGGGCTGCTTACATAAACAACATCATAACAGGCCTGTTGTATAAAACGCACACACATCTCGCGGTATAACCTACATTTGTGTCACATGACTCTGAACTACAAGCAGGATATTGAGCTTGCTAAGAAGATGCATGTCTCAGGATGCTGTAGCTCTCCTGCTGAGACCGAGGCATTTTATTTCAAGATGTGGGTCTCAGTCAGCAGGTGAATGCTGGTTTAATCAGAGAGCCATATGTCCTCCTATCTCCTGGCTGATTAAGGTTTTCTTCCCCCCGCCTCATCGATTGGTGTGTGGGCTGATAAATCATTTCCTGTGAGAAAAATCCAAATATTTTGGTTGTTTAGGTTTCAAACTGTCTAACAAAAGGTGTCCAGTTTACTGGATCAGAGAGCAGAGGTTAGGCTCTATTCTGTGCAAATCGAAACTCCCCGTATTTGTCTTTTTCAGAAATCTGTTGCCTTATCCTCCCACTTGGCCCATCTGTGTAGCTGGGTTAGTCACAGGAACCGCTCTTGCTCCTGCTTTTTTTGGGTCACAGGAGCAAATCTACTCTGCGAGTCTGGAGCAAACTGCGAGTCAGTTCCCAGATCTCGGTCAAATCACAGACACATTGCACAATCTAATGCTAATACCCCTCCCACACAAACACACATATCCTGTTTTTGAATTTGTCTCATATGTTTCTAACACATCTCGTCTGCTGCAGAATTGGGGATTGAATTTAGGTCATGACCGTTTACCTTGTTATCGAGCAATTTTGTACACAGCAAGCGAATAAACTGCGGTGACGCCTTAATGCAGATAAAGCCCCAAATGAAACCAGCCACCACGCAGGAAGAGTTCATCCCTGTTCAGCAGCTGATAAACATCTGTTCAGCATTAGTGGTCGCAGCTCTGTGGTCCGTGGTCCTGTGGTTACTGCGCAGAGCTCAACTGATAATCTCGAATCCTCAGGTGCAACCAGTTTTTTGTAAAAACAGGGAAATATCAGAAAAATTGTATCTTCTGAGAAAATACAATGTGAAAGCTGAGTGCTAAAAAAAAAGGAGAACATTAGTTTCAAGCTAAAAGGAGCAAAATACTATAAAAGCTAAAACTAGCAAAAGGCTAGCCAAAAGCTAAAAGTATCAAAAAGCTCATTAAAATGAACTGAAAAGATCTCAATAGATTTCTACTGGGAAAAAACACTTGTAAATAAAGTAAATCCACACCAGCATAAATAAAGTAAAATATTTTGAATAGTATGAAAGTTACAAAAACTAAAAGTCATATCACCCATCTCTTGAATGAGCTGAACATTTTGACATATGAAAGGCTAAAATAGCCCAGAGTATGCAGAAATGTACAGAAAATTAAGAAAACAGGTAAACAATAGTTTGCATCATTCACACACACGCTCAAAAAATACAAGACTAAAACTATTGTTACTTGTTTTGCTAAAACCAGTCATAGAAAGTATAATTATTTTTCAATAGTTACTAAAAATAATAACTGAGGCAACTTTACTGTAATTTTTTAAATACACTTTCAGAAACTTTTGACATTTTATATGAAGTCACTGCATTTAAGTGAAATTCTTTTGAAAAACAGTGACACACCAATTTCCTCTTTGTCTGTCATATTTATCTAGATGTGCATCACAGGATTTCCATTTTTCACAGTTTTAATTTTACTCTTCTCCACTCATCACACCAACCTCTTTTTTCCTCTGTGTTCAAGTTTTTGGTTATGATAGAAAGCAGCGTCTGTGTGTTTATTAATAATGAGGCTATGTCATGGTCCAGAGAGCAGTTTTGGGTTAGTGATGTCTAAACTGTTGTTGTCTAGGCTGTAATCAGGCTAAATTTGTTCTAAAACAGAGTTTTGTAGATGTCTAAACCCAGATGTAGATGTCAAGTAGATAGAGTTTAGGTGAGATGGGCAGGAATAAAAAAAAGCTCTGCACTGGTAAGAAAAAAAAATCTAATATTCTGCATTTCGTGTACATCATGCATCATACTGAGCTAACTAACCACACAGGCACTATTTGAATGCAGTGTAGTTCAAATCACAGTTTGCAACTCATGCAGAATAATTGCTTTTTTATTTATTTTTCTTTACAAGGATGGTGATGTTTAAACCTTTCTTTTGTGTCGTCCTGGAGGTATCTTGTCAGTATGTAAGCTCTGTATTTTGGTAAAATGCAAGCTTGAATAAAAACTCAGAACTGGTTGATTCTTCATGTTAAACAACTTGGATCAGATAAAGTCTATAACAAACGAAAAAGAACCCAACTAGAAATAACCTTTTGAATTAGAACTTTTAAAGGTAGATAATCTTGATCCAAACAACTGCATTTATTGAGTCATTTTATTAAGTTTTGTCTTTGTTTGTTATCTACACTAAATAAATTCATTGTCTCCCCTTTCACACTAACACTGCTTCTACGAGGCATCCTTTGTAACTTCCCTTCCCTAAATTAGAGCAGTTGAGAAATGCACTCAGTGTCCTGATGTCATGGCATGGGTGAAAGCTGTCCAAGATAACAATCAGTCACCAGATGGTCCTCTGACCTCCCCATATGTGACGAGGCTTTTTAGGACAGCGTCTCAGATCTCTCACTTGCTGCTTCCTACACCATCCACAGCTCTGGCACAGATTCGACCGGCTGCATGATGCAGTGCATCTGTTCTTCGCTGATGTCTGCGTTATTACAGCATGACAAAAGAAACTGTAAGAGATGCTTGTAATGCATGTTTTTTTTATGTCTCTGCTCACATTCCGGTGGGAGTTGTGAAGCTAAATTCATGTCTGTAAAATCCAAACAGGAAGGGATACGCTTTTGTCTTGTAATCCCAATAATCTTTGCGAAATCCCTCAGTATCAACTTGGATTAAATATTTAACTGGAGATCCAGCTGGCCGTTATTAAATGTTAAAGGGACGTACGCCTAATTAGGCGAAGAAGTCCACTCCTGGGGCAGCGCTGGGTGAGAAGCCTCCATGCTGGCAGCTTCCCGACCACCATGAAGGAGCACCACGACTTCTGCAGTCTCTATTAACCTCTTCCAGGGCTCTTTTTTTTTTCTCCCAGAGCTCAATTATTTAACAAGCATCAGCTTGGTTTAGAAGCTGTGCAAGTAAATGTCGCCTTTGTCTTTGCGCACACACAGCTATTTTGTCAGGCCTTGTAAAAGACTAAAAAAGCAAGTAGGAAAAAAAATCTGTTACACTCACAGCAATCACAGCATATACACTAAGGATTTATCTTAATCTAATGCTTTTAGTCATTTTAACAACCAAAATAAGCTGTTTTTATTGTATTAAAGCAAAAATATGAGCAGCTAAATAGTGCTAAATAAATACAACTTAACCACTTAAAATGTACTATTCCTTTTACTGAATAAAGATTGTCCCAAGGTGCTTTCCTTACTCGCACCTGTGTTTGGTGGGCATTATTGTTATATATATTTTGCTCCATGTGCCATCCATGAGCTATTAAGTGAGGACAAAGCCTAAATATTTGCTTTTTACATAAAAAAAAAACAAGTTTAGTGGAACCAGTCGGCATAACTAAATTGGGTATATCTAGCATGTTATTTTTTTTAGAGTGTGTCTGACCTAAGTTACCCTCAACATTTCTCTGCTCTTACAGATAATGTTGCACGGCAGCCCATCTCTGAATAATCCAATATCCTCACACTTTTTTTTGGTTTCCAGGGAAAACTTCCGAACAAGGGATAGAGAGTGATGAAACACAAGAAAAAACTTTATACAATCTCCTTTTTCCATCATAACATAGATACAGTGGTGCATTCATCACACTACACTCAGTGCTAATTTCCCTGTAGGCAACATGCTCCATTTCACTCTCTGTGCCTGCCTTTAACCCCCCCGACAGCCCCCAATCCTCTCCCCTCCATCTTCCCCACTTCCTCCTGTTAAGGAAAATGCTGATATGTGCGCATAAGAGTGCTTATTTTTCTCATCCATTACCAGATTAATTAAAGTGTGGCTTTTGCCAATGCCCAGACGGATCCTCAATACTTCAAATGAGCTTAATCACCGTGCACTCCCTAATCTCGGGCTAATTTAAAGAATTGCCTGAAACATACTGATGACTGGACTCTCCCACTTTTAGTCCAGAATGCTTTATCTGTCAAATTCTCAGACTAGCTGACTAGTTTTGCTCAACAGCTTCGCCATATTTCATGTCGAGTGGAGCTCTTTGACAAGGGCTTTTTCGTTTGGACATGGTGCTTAAAGATTTCACTGTGCTCTGTAACATGTTGTGCTCCCTGTGCAGGGGGATCGGCTTGTGTTTCGGGGAGATAGTGCAGCGTGCGCAGCCTTCTGAGACGCAGTGTGGAGTGTGTGAACAATGAGGTGGGCATTCTTGTAGCTCTTTGTTGTCCACATGTCATGATGGATTTGTTCACTGCCGGCAGTGAGTGGGACTGACACAAGAGCATGCAGTGTGCCTCCAGGAAAACACAAGCTCAGCCTATTGCATGATTTCTGCACAGCTCTGCAACCTAAAGCTCACTCTGAGATCATGCAGATTAAATCAAAACCTGCACACTTAAGTCATATTACCTCTCAAGAAATGCCATTTTCCTCCTCTTTCATGGTTTTAGCTGAAGGCCTTGTCCACTTGTACACATGATATTTAGCAGAACTAACATGATCTGCTACACCTGTGTCTTTTTGTGAGAAAAAAAGGCAAATTTTACAAAAGCTGAAAAAAATTGACCACCAATTTTTGTGGAAAACAATGTTATCAGTCTTTCCACATGCCTGCCTGCTACTGTGTTGTGTATTGACCATGTGCAAGAAACCATAATAACAATGGAACTGATTTTACATCATTTTTTTTCTGTTGATGAGTTTACCATTATTTTGTCATGTTTACATATATATTCACATTGTCCTCTAGTGTTAATGACAAGATTATGGGTCATATATCTCTGGATATTTCTCAACCTCAACTCTTTCCTCATCCACTTTTATGCTTTTGATATGAAACAGCACTACAGCTAAACAAAACTAAAAGAAGTGTCCAAACAAACAAACAAAAAAACGAGCATAGAAGAGCTGCTATGGAAATTTGGATGTCCACGCAGGCAGTGAGTATGCATAAAAATCTATTGTTTCAGGAGCGTTGATGTTTCAAAAGAGAGTTGGTCGGTGGCCAGCTGGCGCCGGTGTGGGGGTCATAACAGAAAACAATGAAGGTGTAATGTTTGACGTGTGTCACTTATCGCCTGTGTATTTTGCCCTTAAGTGGTACTTTACCACGTCGTTAACTGTTTTCTGTTGTGTATTATTTTATTATTCCCATAGCTACATAATCTAAATAGGTACTTATCTGAATTCTTATAATGCTTCTGGGTTTATTTGTCAGCTAATCCCAGGGGGAGATTTAAATGCAGACTTTCATCGCTTAAAACAAATAAAGAGCAATTAAAACAATAATCAATAAATGATTTCAAAATAATAGACATATTGTCTTTTATAAATTAATTTCCTACCTGGATACATGCAGCTGATGCCACTGTGCTTAAAGGACTAAAGGCCCTGATCCACAGTCCTTTGCTGCTGAGTTAAACTCCCCACAGAGGTGTTTAATCCTCTCCATTCTCTCAAATCAGCTGGCTCATATTTGCATAAGTGGAGCAAAGCAATGTGTTTCCAGTCTCTACCCATTTCACCTATGTCTCCTGTCTTTGCTTGAAGAACTGCACGAGGATAGATTTGTTTAAAGCAGCAAATCTCCTGATTCATCAACAGGGACAAAACCTCTATTGATGCCATCCATCTCTGACAATTGTAAAGCCCCCCTGAATAAATCATGTATCCTGCTGTAATGTGAGCGACGTACACGCAGGAGACACCTAATGGATCCTCGATGGAGTAATAGCTGGGAATCGACCCTTTCTTGCAGCTCTCGCCCATGTGAGTTGTGTTTGCTGAGTAGAAAGGCATTGGCCTTGTCTTTGATTTCTGCGTGGCTGACCGTGTCCAGCCCCGAGGGCAGTGCAGACAAGAGAGTGGGGTCACATTCTGCTGCTGCTGCTGCTTGGTGGATGCTCCAAACACCCCCAACTCCAAAGTCTTGGGCCGGGGGACAGGAGTCTGTGTGCTTTGCCCTCCCTCTCTGTGAGCACCATCTGCTATCCCGCTAGAGTCACCCAGGATGGGGCCTGAAGAAGGGTAGCTGGGGATGGAGGGGGGTTGTAGAGGTGGATGTAGCCTTTAAATGTATCCTGTTCAACAAGATGTGCTCAGATCTGTGTGCAAGATCTAGAGGAGCAATAATGGACATTAGATCTTGATTAGCACAAAGTGGAAAATGAAATGGGCTGTACGGACTCCTGCTGAGAAGGGGATAGAATTACTATTGAAGGGCCGACGCTGTGTAATCCTGCTTTCACAACGCGGCAGCGAACTAGTCCTTAACAACAGCCACAGGGGGAGGCTCTGATGATTGTTCATTAGCAAACTCAGTAGGAGCCTGCAGTCAAACCAATCTACTAAAGATCCTGGACTCTGCTTTTGCCTGCAGCATAATCGTACGCACAATAAGTGGTGAAACGCGAGATGATGCTGTAGTGAAAAGGAAACCAGTTGTTCTGTTTTTTTGTAAACAAAGGAATGTTTATTCCACGAGATATGGGCACAATTTTTTTTTGTTTTCACAGTTGCATATGTGAGCGTGTCTAAGCACACAAGGCTCACGAGCAGAGCCTAAAGTCATTAATGTTAATGCGTGTGTGCATCCCTCACTATTCCCCGCGCGGCTCTATATATAGGGCTGTAATGATAGCCAGCTCGGGGAGATGAGAGAAGTGAATTAATAAGCCTTGGTAGAAGATCTTTTCACTGTCTCTAGACAACGCCGAGGCTCTCTGTGGAAAAGCACGAGAGATGAGATGTTAAGACTTCGTTTTTTTTTCTTATTTCTTTTTCTACTTTGCCCCAGAACGCTGAAAATAAATTGATTTCTGATGAGGGCAGAAATGGCCTCTCTTTAACTGAAATCTTTTTCTTTAATCTCGGACTTAAAATTCTGAGTTGAAAGTCTGACTTATTGATGAGGTTCGGAAGCTGTGTGGTTTGGGTCACATTATGATGAAAAAAGGTCAAATTAAGATGAAAGACTATAAGAAAGTATTAAAACCTTAAAAACTTAACCAATAGCCTTGCATTCTTTGAAGCAATCCATATCACCTGGTACCTTTAACACAAAAGATTTAAAATAAAATAATCTTACGCTGAGAAAGGACAAACTTATAGTCCTTTTTTAAAATGGAGCTATGCTGGATGACTCTCAGCTACTACCACACTAATTTTAGCTCAATATCTGTAAAAGAATTGGTTGAATTGGTTGAACTCCAAAAAGTAATCCGTTGTAGATGTACACCCAATGATTACTTTCTAGGATTTTCATTGAACTCCATCCAGTGATTCATGAGATATTTTACTAACCCTGCAGACAAATGAACACACATGCGCACAGACACGGGTAGAAACATTATCGTCTCTCATCTTTGGCGATAATGATCCATTAAATTACTAGATTCCTGTCAGCTCATCAATCTGATCAGAAACTCTATTTCTTCAAACCGAGGTTGATCAAAGAGCTATCTACAACAGGTAAAATATTAACTGTTCATAACTTTTCCACAGAACCCCACTTCAAAAGATCTGAACTATCCCTTTAATTAAATGTCATTTGAGGATAGGCCCCCTTCCAGTGTCACCACTCCTGTGATTCAGAGCCTTTTTCAGCATCCAACCAGAGAGGGTGAAGTGAGGAAAAGATGCCCTAGTTGCCAGGGATGATTGAACGTCTCTCTGTCCCCTGAGAGGACGGATGTGTATGAATGAAGTGAGGACAACACGCCGCTCACTGGTTTCCAGAGCTTTCTGACATCCTGCGTGTCACCCCTCCAGCTACAACAGCTGCTGCCAGCTGCTGAGCTTCTTGGATTTATTATAATGATGCCGTTTTATCACTATAGTTGTTATTTTATTTGCATAAAAACTAATTAAATCACTGGTAAAGGACCTATTTTATTAAATAAGTCTAATAAATGAATTTGCTCAGGCCAAAGGTATTTTGGACACTGACAACTTTTGTCATTTTAACTATTTAACAAAACACATTTCTTCTATAGTTACATGAATTTTAATGGCAGAGTCTGAGCTCAACTTTAACTTGAGAAGGAATCATTTTCATACATCATTTTATCCCATTAAGTCATTCAGCCAAGTAAAGCAAACACTCTTCAGAAGGTATACATACTGTATCCTTATCCAAGTCTACTGTAAAGACAAGACTGCACGAGGGTTGACCACAATATGCCAAGTATTTATAATACCTAAGACAAAATAGGCTAAAAGAGGTTTTGTCAAATACCATAATAACAAGCCAGACCACAGACATTAAGGTCAACGTTTACCTAATTAACCAAAATCAAAAAGAAAAAGGTAAAATAATTTCTTTCAACCTTGCAAACACTGTCATCTATAAAAACACGTGGTCTGGTTGATAGCATCACAACTTTCAGTGGTCCTGAGTTATGGGTGTTTCATAAACAAGTGACAGAAATCAAGAGCAGCTGGCTCAGATTAAGCAGGAAAGTTGCTAAATGACTTCTTACAGAACAGTTGGACAAGGACCCGAAACTGAGAGACAGCCAGGAGTTTTTAAAGGGAATAAGAAGAAATATTCAGCATTTTACTCACCGAAGACAAGAATTTAAGGCAGAGAAACCTGAAAAATTAACATTTAATTTATAGCTACATAATCATTAGCTGTAAATAATATTTAAGATTCTAAAATAGGTAGATAAATATAATTCCTAGACCCTTGCTCCAATCTGAATGTGAATAAGTACCCTCAAAATTCAGCTGAGTGTCTGCAGGTAAAATATGCTTTGGCAAAAAGCTTATATAACTAAAAAAATCAAATGTTTTTGTGTGTTCTGTGTTTACACTTTGTTAGGTCAAGTCAGCAGAGACATTGAAGGCAATACATGAAGGCATGTTCCAAAAAAGGAATTTTGTTTTAACAAAGGAGCAAAATTACATTTAAAGAACCATAGAAAATCCTAAAAGTTCAACAGTAAAGTTTTAGGTATTTTACTGCCTTGTTGACTTTAAGCTGTTAGGTTGATTTTGCGTATTCCCACCTTTTACTCTTCAGCAAATCCATTCTTATAACATATTTCTGTTTTGCATTGTCTCTATAATCCAGCAGCAAAAAGGACATGGACATGTTTTGTGGACATTTAAACTTAGGAAAGCTTTTAAAAGCATTTCCAGGAACAGTTAGACTTTTTTTTTTTTTACAAGGCTTTTAAAAAATCTGTCTGGTTTCAGTCGCCCCTCATTACACCCAAAGATTATGCTCCCTTTTTCTTGTTAACGTAAATCGGTTATTTTAGGCTGTTAATCCAGACAAAACTCATTTTTTTCAAATTGCTTTTTGTAGTTTGTGCTTTAGCAGGCAGTCGCTCACAACTATTAACATTTAACTGAGTAAAGTCACATTCAGACGCTAATCAGTCGATCAATATTTGCTCCTGCGTCACATTTACTGAACTCTGGCTGACTGCTGTTTTTCTCATGTGCAGTTTGTATTTAAAGGTCCAAATTGGGAAGCAGGAAGTAGTTTTTTTTAATACACTTATAGGTTGCAGCTATATAATAGTTTTTCCAGACCGTATGGTACTTTTCCCTCTCTTGATTTCCATCATGCATTACTCAAATGCAGCAATCTTTTGAGGAATGTAGTGTACGGCTTATGAGTTTATGAGGTTATGAGTTTTTTGTTCAGTATGAAGTGGATGAAAAACTACAAATTTAAAAATGGCTGACTCACATTAAAGGGTACAAGTAGATAATTTGATGACTGGAGTTAGTGTTCTCACCCACTGACCAATCAGTGGTTTTTTATGACCCCTTTCACAAAAAACTTTCTTGATTTTGTTTGGCCTGAGATGCCTTTTTTCTGTCTCGGTGGGATTTAAGTCAGGACTAAAGCAGAACAGGCGTAAAAGACGAGCTATGGAGGTAGTCACAGAGCTGAGTTGGTGAGTAGAACCAAGACATGAAACAAAGGTGATGTAGAACAGGTTATCTTCAAGTCAAACTTTATTGTGTACAACAGCAGAGGTGGACAAACGTTTAGTTTTTGATGCATATAATAAAAATGGCAAAAATAATAATAATGAGAAAATAACCCTAATAATTAGCTGACATTGCCAACGTTGCTAAGAGGTAAATTAGGGGAATAATAATAACACAAACAGCAAAGTGAAGTTTTAACAAATTAATGAATGCAGCTCAATTGTATGTTTTTTTTTTTTTCCTGAGCCCATACAGGAAGTTTTGCTATAAGAATATGTTTTCATTAGTGACTTTAACACTGTTTTCAACCCAAAGAAAATCTGAGGGCATCCAAAAGTCTGCAAACCTCAAATTATTACATTTATGGTTGGTTACAGCAAGGACTGATTACATCCAGGATAAGTAGTTTGTAAATGGGTTAACTTAAAAAATATTAGCTTTTTTATTTATTTATTTGTATCTGCATAAGCCCTATTCAAGCAGACAAAAACTGCACAGGTAATGACCAATATGGTTGAATAATCGCTCTTTTTGTTCTTTTCTTTTTGTTTATCCACTGGAGGTTGGCTTCCAACATGGCGGCTAGTCCATGTGTATACAAACAGTGGCTGGAGCATTCTGTTAAAAAAAAAAGAAAAATAATCATTAGAATTTCTCAGTTTTAACATTCAATTTGTTCTCCGGTAACATTTACAGTTATAAAATGAGTGGCAATAATTTAAACATCATTGCATTAATTTTATGTTTCTTTTATCTGGGTGTCCATGTTGCAGAAACCTGCAGCTGAAGCTACCTGAAAGTAAGCAGAAGCAGCAAAGTCTGCTTTCTGGAAGGTATTTAAGCTGCATTTTTCTGCCACCAGAGCCTTTTATTCCAGGCCTCCCACCGACTGGAGCCACACCAGCTCTTAGTTTTTCAAAGAGACCTTAATCATTTTAATATGAAAGCTACTAAGTACCCCCAATAATCACTTTGTTGAAATGGAGGACATTTTAAACAGCCCCCCCACCGTATTTCAGCTTTTCGCCCCAGCCTTTCATCATCCTTTTCATCATTCTAGCTCCACCAACAAAAGCCGGATCTTGATATGCTATGTAATTTACAACCTTTCAGCCTTTACTAACTGTGTCTCGATTCATCTCGGCTTTTGGCTTTATCCACCTTTCCCTAAACAAAAGTGACCAATCTGGTAAAAATTTACCCAAATCATTTTTTTTCCTTCCTGAAAATGTGTTCCAGGTGATGCTTGATAAAAGGCTGCTCCTCATTATCAGCCATTCAACAAAATGATTAAAATCGACTAATGGGTCCTTTTCTAACTTTTCTAACATGCTACAATTTGATTAAGACTTGAAAATTAATATTTTTCTTTTACAAAGATTTTTCTCCCTTTTCTTAAAAAAAAAAAAAGCAC
>JAOXNZ010000098.1:14674595-14686621 GCA_028566095.1 Kryptolebias brasiliensis | reverse complement strand
CACAGTGACTGCTGGAGATAGGCACCGGCTCCCCGTGACCCGGAATGGAGAAGCGGGTAAAGAAAATGGATGGATGGATGGATCTAGAGGCTAAGGTGGTCAGAATAGCGGAAGACAGAATAATTAAACTAGAGTGACTGATAATAAAATAAAAAATAAATAAATAGAACAACCCCAGATCTGAACTACGGTATCAGTTGAACTGTTTTAGTATTTAAATTTTGAGAAGCTCGACAACCTATTTTCAACTGCAAGTCATGCTAAAAGCGTATCCTAATACATACAAATATATGGAACAAACAGCCCACAAAGTCCAGTGAGTTTGTGAAAGAACTGGGTGAACCATAATGTCCTGATGTCTTCCTGCCACTGAGCTTCACGGGGGGAACATGCATATGTGGAATGAAATAAACTTGAGTCAAGTATACAAGCTTGCAGGTGTGAATTTTCTCAGTAGTAAATTAAAGTTGCCAGGTTACAACATGGTAGAAAACCACAGACTCAAAGCAATTTGACGTGTAACAGTGTTTCCATTGATATTATAGGCAATTAGTTGGTCAAAAAAAAAAAACCCATCAAAAATTTCATTTGACTTGTCTGCATGCCAATTCATGATTATTTCCTTGATACAGAAATGGACAAAGGTGATTGACAGCTATGTATTTTGAAAATATAACGTATAATTTCTGAAATTTACAGAAGGTATAATACATTTATTTCTTTAGTCTGCTGTGCTACTGTAAGAAAAACCCACTAACCATTATTTATTTTCAAAATTAGAAACAAATGAACAATGTTGCAAAAGAAAAAAAAAACAGCTATTTGAAAACTTACATGTGGTGTTTGTGAGACAAACACACAGCAAAACTAAAAAAACAATCTTAGAATCAGATTGCTTTTGTCATTTACCATGTCTGAGACATGGGAGAACAAAATATGTTCTTCAGACCAGCCTAAAACAAATAAAATAAAGAATAAATAACCTAAAGTTCCAAAAAAGAAAGAGAGCAAAGTCCGAAGGGAAGCTTAGGGATGGGGTTTATGAGCCTCACAGCCTCAGGGAAGAAACTGCTCCTCAGCCCTGTTGTCCGGGCTTTGAGCCTGCACAACCTTCTGCCTTAGTGAAGGGAGTGAACAGGTCATGAGCTGGATGGGTGGGGTCCGTCATAATGTTCTTTGCTTTGGTTCTCCATTTGCTGGTGTAAATGTCTTCTAGTGAAGGAATGCTGCTGTTGGTCATTTTTTGAGCTGATCTAATCACTCTTTGCAGTGCCTTTTTGACAGCCTCCGAGCAGTTTCCATATCAGACTTTGATGAAAAATGTCAGGACACTCTCCACCACCCACTGGTAAAAGAAAGTCAGCACAGCAGCACTGAGGATGGCATACTTCAGCTTCCTCATTAAATGCAGTTGTTGGTGAGCCTTCTTAATGATGCTGGCTGTGTTTGCGGCACATGTGAGGTCTTAAGACATGTGCAGGACCAAGTATTTAGGTGTTTCCACCTGCTCCATTGATGATTGGAGGAGGGGTGTAAGCTCTCCTCCTCAGGTTCAACACCATCTCTTTTGTCTTTGCCACATTGATGCTCATGTTATTCCAATCAGCAAGCTCCTCTACCTCCCTTCTATACATAGATTTGTTGGAAATCAGTCAACAACAGCAGTCTCATCTGCAAACTCCACAGTGTGATTTCCTGGATACCTTGCAGAGCAATTATATTTGAGTATAGGGTACAAGAGAGAGCTCAGGACTCATTCTTGTGGGGAGCTTGTGTTGAGAACAAAAGTAGATGATGAAACGTCATGGATCTTCACAGACTGTGGTCTGCATGTCAAGAAGTACAAAATCCAGTTGCACATTGATGGTTTCAGTCCCAGCAACAGCAAATTGTTGACAAGTGTCTGTGGGATGATAGTGTTAAACAGAGAACTGAAAACCAGAAAGAACCGTCTGACATGTGAATTCTGGGTCTCCCGGTGAGTGAGGATAGACACAAACCGGTTCCTCCTGTACCCTACATATACAAGAAGAATCACATATGATAAGATCCCAAAAACTGAAAAGACCAACACTGATGCTGGTTTAGTTGCAACTGACATCTCTTTCTAATTATACTATGCAGGGAAACACTTTAAATGCAGGTCGGTGTGATTGAGCACTCTTTATTTTTCACCAAGGTTCATTGCCGCAGGGTTCCCTTAAAGACGTGTCTCATCAACATCAACAGCTGGATTAATTCTGACAGAGCTGTGAATAGTGTCAGCTAATCAGTATTAGCTGACTCTCGTGACAGCCACACTAAATCCAAAACAAATCATTGGGAAGCAAAGCGTTTACAGAGCCTTTGTTTGATCCGCCTTCATTCTTCTAAAATGTCATGGCTCTGTTTATGCAGATTACCCATACCAGGTGTGCATGTGTAGTTGTGTTGATAGATTTCCACCTGCAGATGTTAATTATTTCCAGAGATTTTGCTGTCCATGTTCAGTTATTTTGCACTCCCTCCTTTCCTTGGAGTTACTATATATTTGCTCTTATATATTGTTTTTAAATATTTGTTTGTGAAGAATATTGTCACAGATGCCAATAACTGTTCATTTTCCATGTTCAAACCCTGAAAGTGGCCACCAAAATCAACAAACAGAGATATTTACCTCCATCTGTCATTTATTTGTGTACTACATCACCAGATTTATATAAAAATAGCTATCTAGAAACTAATATGTGAGCAAAGAGGAACTTAAACTAGTTAGAATAGACTATTATTCACCTAACACAGTGGGAATTATGCTACAGGACCTTTTTTATATGTATACATTTATTTACAAACTTACAAAAAAAAAAAAGTAAGGTAAGAAATGTAATATTGGCAAAGAATGGTAACAGGTACCCCGCCTCTCGCACAATGACTGCTGGAGAGAGGCATCAGCTGCACCACGACCTGGAAATGAAAGGCGGGTAAAGAAAGTGGATGGATGGATGGATGGATGGTACTAAACAGATTTATGGCCAACAGGAACAATACTGGATAAGTGATGATTGAAAAACTAAGAGACACTGTACCAATTACTTATTATATTTACCCAGCCAATGATTGTAACAGGAGAAATGGGAAAAAATAAATGATTTATAGAGATAATTTTTGTAACAATTTACACTGGGTATAACATGGTGTACGCTTTTCCACAAATGTGCATAATTGAGGCAGGGAATTAAATCAGCCAAAGGCATCGACCCTGCCAATGAACCCTGTACTTATGCCACAAACAAAGTTGTTACACCTTTATTTTTTATTTTTATTTTAAAAACATTTTTGCAATCTTTCTCACAAGCTGTTAATATTACACACAAGTTCAAAGTGGTTGCAAAATCTTTTTCTTTTTTTTTGTAGAATCTTTTTGGGATTTCTTCACATGTGCTGTAGCAGCTTTTAGTTGTAATTTGACACTGTTTAAATTATTATTTTTTAAATTGTACCATTTTCCTTGTGTGTGTTGGTGGTTTTCTACTGCCATTGTTCTTTTCAGACCTAACTTTTAGGACACTGGAATATTGGTAATCGCAAGCTCAGTTTAATTCCCAAGTCTGTAGCATTTTATTGGACTTACTTACAATACATCCAAGTTTTATATTGCCATTTGTTATAACATTAACAGCTGTAAATACTCAAGAGTCTTTTTATATCCAGGATCGATGGAGGCAGTTCAGCTCTGTCATTAATCACGTTCTGTAGCTTTTATGAAGCAATCTCACTTTATTCATAAAGGATAACTATATGGCTCCATTAAGGTGTCACACTATTTATCTTCCTTATAACCTGTCCATGGCATTACAAAGTGTCTTGGCTTGCAATACTCTTTCGTTCTCTTGTCTCCACTTCATTTGTCCCTTTGCCCTCTTCCACATAAAATAATTGGAAATACATTGAGGGAATAACGGGTGGGCACTTTACTGGCAATCACAAGAAGGCTGTAAAATGAAAATTGTTAATCTGTTATCGTTGTGTGTGAATGTACATGCATGCATGCACCTTTTGAAAAATGAGGGTCAAAGGTGTGGGAATTCAGTAATTTCTTTTTAATCATTTATGGAAAATTTTAAACATCCACTTCAGCAGTCATTATCCCACTTTAAAGCTCACTTCTCTTTAACAAAACTTTATTTAAAGAAAGAAAAAAAAGCAATTCTCCAGGTCTTAAAATAGCTTGAGTATGACTCCATACGTATTGAATGGAGAACTATAAATATATTCATCTGGCCCAGCCAACATTCCTGCCTGCCAGCAGATGACAATATCACCTCTTGTGCGTTACCTTGGTATCTCTCTCTCTGCCTTTTGGCAGTAGTACTGCCTTGTGGTTTATTCATACCGCATGTCATCATTTATTAAAATCTCAGTCAGTGGGGCAGGCGAAAGAGCGTCGGGGAGTGAAGTCGACAGGCTGTTTGGGATTCATCCTCCCCTCATGCAAAGCGGGGCTCCTTCTGCCCCGGCTCCTTTCACCGAGCACCAAAAAACCTGTAGAGGGAGAGACACAAAGGGAGCTTTGGGAGGAGGGTAAGGTAGGAGTCAGTGCTTTTCAAAAAGTAATTGTTGCACCCATCCAAATGAGACACTTGGGGATTGTAGAAATCTTGGGTTTTATTTTTTCATTTACTTTTACATTTTATTCTTCTTGAAAGGCTTGCAGCCACTGGCATCAGATGAGAAAAGTGCACAGGCATCTTTTGTTAGCAGACAAACAAACACATGTGCTCTGAACAATTGCTGTTACAGGCTTTTGTTTTTATTGTTACAAGGATGCTAAGGATGCTCCAACAGGTTCATTGTCCTGATTAGGAGACTAACACAAAACAGTGCCTGTCAGGGTGCAGCGGAAAAAATGCTGAGACTTCCTTATGTGACCATAATGATTTGTTTAACATCAGATTTTTGGAAAAACACGAATCTGTTTTGGTTCACCCAAACCATCCTGTAAGGTCTGAGATTATTCTGCTCCAGTCAGTGTGCAAAGCTCCAGATCTTTTTGTTATTTCAATAACTTCTCGTTTATTACATGGACTGTTGTTTATGTGTCTTTTAACTTTACATACAATAAAAACAACTTGCCTAATTTGGCACTACTTGTAACCTTATGAAGCAAGTTAATGAACATGTCCTTTTTTTTATAATTTGGCTCAAGTGAACCTTAAATGATCCACACATTCCTTTCCATGGCTCCCCGTTGTCCGAAGAGCAGGACAATAAAAATTCTTAAAATTTCCCGAACTTCAACGAGAAAGAGCAGACCCTGTGGTAACCTCACTGAGGAATTTCTCACAAGCGTTGGTCTCTGAGAAGCGCAGCTGTGTGAAAGGAAGTGGCTGTGGCTACTTAAGCGGAACATGTGAGAACTTAAAAACAGTAAATGACATTGGTTTGATTCAAGTAAATGCAAATTTGGCTCCGTGGTTTAGAGTTGGAAGCAAATTTTGGAGAGTCACCCAGCAAACCTTGATTTTAATTTATGATTTGCAGCTCGGCGGCCTTCAACGGCTGAAAAGCACCTGGAACAAACTCACCGTTTCAGGCCTACTTCGTCTATGGTCCTACCTTTGTGGATCCAGAAACTTGCCGGAACAGAAAGAAGGAAAGATTGAAAAAACTGTTTGCTTACATTTTATTGTATAGCAGCACAACTAAAACCTCAGAATTAGAGTAATTTAAATTTACATGAATAAAGTAAAACCTTGATTACCCAAAGAGCTGCAGCATGGTGGTTCATAACCTCCTTTGATTGAGTGGGATATTGAAAGCATTAAAAAAGGTGACAGAAGAGTTCATTAAAATAACTAACCTGGCGAATCATTCATTCGGTCTGCAGAGAAGCTTGTTTGCCCCTAATGCATGAATGTTCCAGAGTCTCCTCCCTTTGATCTGAGTGAATAGAGAGGCATCAAAGGAACATAAGGGTGCTCCGTGTCTGTGTGTGTAATGAATAGAGAGCAATCTCATCATAAGAAAATAGTTTAACACCCAGCAGTTTTGCAGTGCGATAGATGTGCCACCTTCTGCATGAACGGCCACACTAACATTTCAGTAATCACTAGTTTCTATCGTTAAGCTAGTCATTATGACTTCTCTTGAATGTCACACTATTTCATTGCTGCGTAAGTGTTGAAACAGGGCCTCATAAAGAAAGGTTTGCTCTGTTTTCTTTGCACAATGGGGCTACGAGAGAGCCAAGATGTTTCCATTTCTTTCTCTGTAATTGAGAGCGCTCTTGATGTCATATTTACATTTAAAATGATAGTGCTTCCTGCCCTCACTGGCACTTTATGGACCTACAGAAAATCTCATATTCACATTATACACACAGTGTGAGGAATGCTGTATTGCACCTTTTTGTTAAATGTCAGCTGTATGAATAGACAAGATGGGAGCAAAAGATCAGAATAGTCAACTAAATCAGTAGTAGGTTCAGCTTTTCAGTGTAAACAAATACTGTTGCAATAGAAGGCCATAAACATTAAAGGGATTGTACAGATAGCTTGAAGTGGGGTTCTTTGGTGTTGTTATCAGTAATCAGTCAATATCTTACCTGCAGTAAATCGCTCAGAGTATTTGTTTAGCTTTCTCAGAGGAGACAAGCTAATGGCTAGTCCAACCAAGGTCAGTTCCAAAGCTAATTTCTACCATTTTAAAATCCAGCTTTTATAATTGCGTTGCAGTTTTATAAACCTTTGCGTTAGATGGTTACTTAAATACAAGTTTATGTTATGAATATTGTTATTCCTCACCTTTTTTTAACACAGCTTTCATCCTACTTAAAGTTGAAATGACATTTGACATTTGACAATACAATAACAGAGGCATTCCCCCTATTGACTTCCCCCAAAACACTTTACAGTATGTTGGGATGGAAAGGCCTTAATTCACTGTCACAGAAGAGATTGCTAGTTCCAGACTTGTCCTGCGCAATGTTTTACTTTTCTGCTTCATAGCTTCTACTTCACAAACACACAAAACTTGTTCATGTTAACATGTGAAGGTACACTGTTAGGGTAGAAATGAAAACAAATGATCCAGTTTAGATGTTAAAATTACATTGTTAGGATTTGAAACTACATATCGCTGCAGGTGGCCTGTTTTGCACTCTTGGGTGTTTGTTTTGATTTTGTGATTTGGACAATGTCCTCCACAAAAACAATAGCTCACAGTTTTCATATTAGACTTGTGGACAAATATTCCTAATTGACTATTTTACCCACATATTAAAGAAATGTGCATTTTTGATAGAAAGTGAAAGCACTACCACCACGTGACCAGTGTTGTAGCCTCCTGGTAATACTGCTCAGACATTGGATCACTTATTGTCAACAATCATGTTGCATCTGACTGACCAGCAGCCAGAAGAGACAATTTGTTCTGAATAAGATGTTGCATAATGTACTGTACACTTTTGGTTTCCTTTCTCTGGATACCTGCCAAGTAACCAGGTAGCAAGAAAACAAAACAGATCTCTTTTTCTTATCCTCAGTTTTTAACTTCTTTGAAGTTTCCACCACATCAGCAGAATTTGGAACAAAATGAACACAAGACTGTTTGTTGGAAAACCCCACCCCACTTGTCAGGTTGTTGACTTCTTACTAATTTTAAGACTTGGTCTTATATTTTCCAGTCTATGGGTTTTACTCTTCGTTTTGCCTGCTGACATCACACATTCCACATTGGGAAAATCACCTCCTGAAAGCAGACACACTTCCTGACAGTGAGTGTATGTGCAACTGATATGAACCATGTAATTATGTGACACACACCTCGTCATGCAGACAGTCTCACGAAACTCGTCAAATCCATATGATGTAATTTTGTTTTTAAAGGGTTTTCCTGTCCACTTGTGTTGGGAAAATAAAGGAAGTGAGCTCTTTGTGTTGCTTTGATTTCACAGTGGAAATAGCTAGAATCATGCCAGTAATAATTTAAAGACGATTTACAGGAAAGCATTGGGAAAGCCATTTAGAATGTCTTTTTGCCTGAGGGAAGGAGCCTTAGAATAACTGGCTTAAGATTAGGAAGTATTTTCTGCTTTTGCTCGCTGTCAGTACAGCTCCCAGGACTTTTTTTTTTCAAGTTGGAAACAAGTCAAAAAATTACTATGGCTGTAAGTGGCAGAAAATAGAGGTTTACAAAAGAACAGAAAGACAGACTTTTCAAGATTGAATAATAATATTCTTACTTGCTCATTAGAGGACATCAATTCTGCACTGCGCTCATGTTTCATGACAAAGTCCAGTGTGTTTGGAACAAATATTGAAGCCTTGGCTGGGTTGGAAGAGGTGGATTTGTGTCAATTTTGGAAATGCAAACATAAACCCAAACACCTAATTGATTTGAGAGTCAAGTGGTTGGTTTGTTTGTCAAAAAAGTTGTTGAATATCTTCTGTTGCATTGATCTGATGGGTTCATGTCAGGTTTTGGACTTTAGTGTCAACTCATTACTGTTTTATCTTTTAAGACTCATACTACAAGGTGTTGTTTACATGGCTAGCATTTTGCTCATGATTAATTAAGTTTAACACCTCTTGTCTGAGCAGCCAACTCAACTCCACCGATTTGAGTCTGTGTTTTTTCAGATCCGCTTTACTGTTATTTTTATAAATTTTTTAGATGATGTAGAGATTTTGCTAGTAAGGGCAACATTTCAGGAATGCTTTTTTTATTTGTAGACCTGCTGATGTAGTAGTCACGACAGAAAAAAAAAGAAAAGACTTTCCAAATGCTATGAAATAAAGAAAACCCCAACAAGAAAGGCGCAAAAGCAAAAATGATTCTGCTTTCCATTTCTGACATACAGTGAATGCAGCATGATTTGAAGGGGAACTAACAAGTGAACCCTCATATGTTTTTTTCAAAATACAGTATTTTCCCTTTAAGCTTTGTGTTCTAAATATGACAATTGTCAGTTCCCACACTGCAGACACAAGCAGAGGAACATTTCGCCACTCAAAAACCACAAAGAAGTCTCTCACGTTCAAAATGCTGTGACTAGCTGCCCTGTTAGCAAAATCACTTATACTAAAAAAAAAACGCTCAGTTTCATTTTCAAAAGCCAAACCATAGCAGCGGCAGCTGAGGAGATACAGCTGAATAATAAAGCGTGGGGACTTTCCCTGGGCTTGTGTCTGAAGCTAATAAAGGTACAAGTAATTCCCACAAACGTTTTAAAAAGTTTTCAACACTTTGCTTAAAAAAACACGAATGCCCCCATTGCAGTGTGTCTTTGTTGTATGATGTTATCATGTTCATTTATCAGTACATCTCTGCCCATCACAACACTGGGGATTTCTCTTTAAAGACCTGTTAGCGGAACATAACTTGATTATTTGATTTAGGCTGCCAGGTAACGAAGTGGCTGGAAACCCCACTATAAACCTACAAACACCTACTTAAATGTATCTATGTGAGTTGTTGTTAGCATATCTGCTTTGCGTTCATAAAGATGTTAGATTTACTCACAATGAGGTGGTTTCTTTTTACTTTCTTCAAAACTTTTTTGTTAGATGCAAAGTTAAGTTTTTAGACAATGTGAATTTTTTCTTTCATGTAACAGGAGCTTGAGAAAGTAATTCTGTGTACATACATACTTGTTTATTTCTTTAAATGCATGTATTTCCATAGCTTTCTCATTTTACAAAATATATTTAAACAAATTATTGTAAATCTATCGAATTTATGGATATATTTACTTATGTATAATTTCCTTAATATAGCTTTTCCTTCTTTTTGTTTCTCTAAATCATATTTGTTTCTGTTTCCTTTTTACATTCTTGTAAAGCATTACTGATTCATTTGAAATGAAGGAGGATGGCTTTCAGAATAAGTCATTTGAGAAACTCAGAAAATAGGTACAAAGAATGTACTAGGCACTAACTGTTTTAACAAGATAAAATAACTTAAAACCCATCAGTCTTGCAGTGTGTCGTTTTATTATAATACTATAAAACTTCTATATATTTCATAGACCAGTTGGTGGTTTAGAAAACACATGTGTCACTGTCAGCTATTTGTATCATACTGATAAAACAGGAAGTTTCGTTTTTCTGTTAAAGTTAATCCTTAAATTGCAGCACTGTCTTGTTACTTCCTTCTCCAAACAGCCACGCCCCTTTTGGGTTGAAAACAGACATTAGATTTCTTTTTTTATGTAAAGAGGAAAAATAAGCAAATAATTAAGTTTACTTACATGAACAATGCAGACACAAGAAAAAATAAATACTGATATAAAAAGCAATTTTTTATATATTTGGTAAATGGATTGCATTTACACAACAAGTCTCATTCACTTATTTACACATCAGTTTGCACATTGGGGTTACATGGGGTTCAATATGTTGCCCAAGGGCACTTTGACATGTAGAGGGGGAAGTTAGAATTGAACCAACAACTTCACAGTTAACAGACAACTCGTCCTCCTGAGCCACAGCTTCCTTAAATTTGTATATGTAGTGAGTCACTTATATGTTATTATATAATCACCGCAGTGTCATCACTATATCAATTTGTAGTTGAAAAGCCTTAATTAGAGGGCAATCCAAATTTGTCACCAACTCCCTAAATCAGTCTTGCTATTTCAAAATTTGCAGCTTCAGTTCAGCATTTCAGGAAAACTCTGTGCACTCTCCTCTTGTTTAAATTAATGATGTTAATTTCATTTGCAGCACCTGCAGTGGTGGCTTTCACTACTGTCTACAACATATTAACTCTTTTGTGTATTCCAGGATTTCAAAAGAGACCCCCCCATTCACCCCTCTCGCTGAGAGTCAGTCCCAAAGCTGATCCGGTGCAGACCTCACGCAGAGCTTGTGTATGATGGTATTGACTTTACATTCAGCTTGCTTACTCTCCCAGGACTTCCCTTGGAGAGGTAAAATAGAGTTTGGCAGCATTATTTTGCCTCTTGCAAAACCTCACAGGGAGTTTCAGCATATAGGAAGAATTCATGGGTTTGTTTTGATGTGAATCAGGGTTTTAGCTGTGGTGACAAAATGCAAATGAGATAGAAAAATTGTCTACTTCGAGAGAACAATAGATCTCACAAACCAGCGCAACGTATAAATTGACAACTCCGCTTTCATGTCGCTGTTCCCAAACGCTCTGTGCCAGCAGAAGACTGTCTCGAAGCCAGAGCATTAGCATAGAGGCCAGACATGTCCACTTTCAGACTCAATCACCCGAGCTGTCATCTTTCTGCTGCCACTGCTTGTTGCTTTAAGCCCCTGCCAGGGCTCAGCCTCAAAATAACTACAAAAAATTATTCAAAGAAATGGCTTCATTCCATAAAAATATATCTCTCCTGCAAAGCTCATCTCTCTGCTGTGTTGTAATTGGGGTGTGACCTAAATATCTGACTGTAGCTGCACTTGAGCGAGTCTGCAGCCTTATTGACCTACATTTTAGGAGAACATTGATAAGCCTTTGCAGAATCAATATGCTACAATGTCCTCGCACTGGGCTGTGGAATTATCCACTTGACTGGATTAAATTGTGTTTATATTGTCACAGGAACCTAATAATTTCAATGCATTTCATTTCTTGCTGCGTACAGTGAAACAGACTTTGTGGCCATTGTTGTGAACCTGTTGCCCAGCTGAAACGCATCATCGGAGTCCCTAATTGTCCTGTTTGTGTGTCTGTGACAGCTTCTATTCATAGCAATTTTCAGGATGGCTACGGAAAAATTCCCTCTTTGAGTTTGAGCTGTGCATTATACACTTTGAAAATAATATCAAATGTTTCGGTCAGGCTTAAGTGATCAGTTTGTGTCCTAAACTGGTGGATTAAAAGCACTGAGTTTGTGAACCTGCCCATGTTCTGAGCTGAGCAGACAGCCGTGATGTGAAATAAAAACAGTGAGTCAGAGTTTCTGTATTCAGAGTGACAATTATTGTGCTTTAAAACAGACATTATAAGATGAAAGATAAAACATCTTATCTTTAAAACTACACGTATTTAGATTATTATGTCAACCCTATAAAGTTTTT
>JAOXNZ010000098.1:14660473-14674587 GCA_028566095.1 Kryptolebias brasiliensis | reverse complement strand
GTCAACCCTATAAAGTTTTTTTTTTAAACTGCCAGATTTTTTTTTTCTAATGCAGAAAGCAACTATAAATATGGACTGTAAAAAGGGGGCAAATGCTGGAATCTGAATTCATTCCGGCTATTCCCTGTGGTTTTGTAATTGATCGTGACAGATCCACCTCCTGCTGATGACAGCCTCTTTCCTACTGTGGGCCCTCGGTGACTGGGATTGATTTAGGACTTCCTCCGTTGCTTTTTCTCCTCAACCCTGGCAACAACAATAAAACTTGCCTGATGGTCATGCGCTCTCACCCCTCCAGGGGGGTTCGGGGCCTGTAATTAGGAACATCCTTTGGGTCTTGTAATGTCCGTGAATTAGGAATTGTGTTGTGAGAGACGGTCACCACAAGTGTGTAAATTTAGAGACAGTATGGAAATGAATTCTGTTTTACAGCATGCGGACACGAGTCTTAATTATTAGACTGTGCTCAGTAAAATGTATATCATTTTTAAGCACTAAAGCTCAGACAAATGAGAGGTTTGGTATCTGGAGCCTGTCATTAATGAATGTTTGCTTCTTTGTATTGTTAGATGCCCAACTGCAGATTGCTGTGGGAAGCATGTTCTTGTTGTTAGCATATTAAAACGTTGCTTTACAACTCTCAATAGAGTCATCAGAGTGCTCATCTAAAGTCTAATCAAATCAAACTTTATTTATAAAGCACCTTTCATACACAGGTGTTTAACACAAAGTGCTTTACAGCAAATAAATACATTCCTTCCCCTCAAAAATCAAAATACATGGAAAATGATATAAAATATACAAAAATATATAGATGTAAACCCATATGTTTAACTGAAATGAGCGTGTTTAAACTCGTGTTTTTATTTTGCACGTGACGCCACCAGAAACACATTTGGGCAAAGTTGAGGCAATGGTCACGAAAGATTAAAAAAGTTAAGTAAAAAACTGAAAATAGTAAATCATCACACGAATAATTAAGTTAAGTGAATTTAAATAATAGAGAGAGAAGCTGAGTTTTTCTGGTGAATGTGGCGAGGTGTTCAGTGTTTTAAAATGTTTAATTATTTTTGGCATATGTTGGCATTAACACTGTTTTCTAAGTTACAGCACAAACTAATATTCAGTAGTGGCAAAATTTACGACCTCAGACAGGGCTGCATTAAAATCAAACAGTGGACATCAGCGCTCGTGTTTGTGTAAGTCATTTTCTGTAAACTCCATCACTTGTTGCATTCATAGGTACAAATTAAAACCCTGAAACATTAATATGCAAAGAACAAGCATACTCCAAAAATGCTGTCGCTTGCTCCAAACCTGAAGCACTGAGAGGCAAACTGAAAAGATATCCTTTATTCTGGGAATTCAAAATTCACACATCTTTTTTCTTTGTAATTAAATAAACTTGCCTGTCAGCAATCCAGGCACATGTGCAAAAAATAGCTGATGATCAGCTAAAATCCTACAACACGCAAACACTTGGAAAACTTACTTCAAAGCTCCAGCAAACAGGAGCTATGTTTCTATCACTTCAGAGTTGTTCAAAGAAAAAAATGATGCAACACTGTAGTAAAACATGAACCTGTTCCAACGTGTCTGAAAGACGTTGCTGGCATTTTAAACCTACAATTTTTTTTAGTTTCAACATTTAGTTAAAACAAAAATCAATTACATTTTTTAAAATTTAAATTAAAGGAGCTTCTGCATAAAATAATAGCAAAATCGACAGATATTTGCACACTAAAAACAGCATAATAGCTGGTTATGGATCACACACACACATAAATAGAGATATGGTTACACACATGGTTAACTAGCATTTTTGCAACAGAAAGATAAGATATTGAGCTGTTATGACTCAAAGAGCTTTAAATCATGTGTCTAGCTCTTGAAAGTAATGATTAGTTCCTGCAAATTTCACATTTTCATCAGCCTCTAATTGTTTTAATCGGATTTTGTATTCATCCGTTCTCCCTGCTCTTACATAATGACCCTCTTGTATCATAAAGCATGATTGTTCACACGTGATTTGTGTGGAGTGAAACATTGACTGGGCTCCTCCACTGTTCTCTGACCAGCAGCCAGAATCACAGGCAGGAAATTGAGAGCAGAATCTGTGCCAGAGGGTGTGTGTTTTGTAGCAAAGGGTGTTTTGTGGAGACAGCAAGTTGAATTGTGGATCCTGTCCCCCGCTCGGCGCCATGAAGCCCACGCACAGGAAGCTTCTCCTACTAAATAGAGCCGGGCCCCCCCCACCCTCTCTCACCCCCCCTCCCTCCATCTGCACGTCTGGAACAGAGAACAGACAGTGAAAGTTACCTCCCTTTTGTCCATTTTCATAATTTACTGTTCCTCCACCTCCCTGCAGCTGTGAGTTTTAATGAGCTCTCTTTAGACTTTGTGCAAGTCATTGTTTTGACTTGATCTATCTGTAAATGTCCGTGACCGTGATCTAACCCCACTCCCACAGACACGAACAGCTTCACCTCTGTGTCAGAGGCTCTGTAAAAAAGGAGACATGGTCTGTGGTGTCGGAAACAAGATTTTTATGACCTTCCTCCTCTTTCTGGAGTCTCTTTGGAATTTTCTCTGGATACTGAGTGGGCATTCCCTATCAGCTGACATACTAATACAGACTTAATTAAAGGCTTAGCATTCTTTAAGGCAATGCATATCGCCTGCCAGGGTTTTAAACTAAGATCATTTTATGTTGAGGAATGATGGTTTTTGGGTCAAACCTTGAAAATAATACTATGCGCAGCCTCATGCAACATTGTGATATGGGTCAATATCTGTAGAATTGACCTAGTTATAGCCATTTTTGTATTAGCTAGAATTGCTTTGCTGTGGTGGCCATCTTGAATTGGGGGGCCTTTAAAATTGAATCAGTTGTAAATGTCAACCCAACCATTACATTCTGAGAGTTTTATTAAAATTTGTTTAGTGGTTCATGAGATATTTTGCTAATACTACAGACAAACAAACAGACAATACGCAAGAAAACATTATTGCTCTGCTTTTGCCTTTGACAGCGGGTGATAAAAAGTGCTGAAATTAAGTCCTTAGTACATCTCTGATTATTGATGCTTTCTACATCAGTTGGCTGTTTTTTTTACTTATTTGACATTGCAAAAGATATCGAGAAAGGAGTTGTTATTTCAGCAGAGTGCTCTCTAACTGGGTGTATATCCACATATTTGGCTTCAGCTGAATTGTGAAGAATAGTGCGGTAACTAAAAAGTAATTTTATGGCATTGAATTTTGGATAAAGTGGCCTACAATTTTCTCTTTCAGAATTTGAGGAGTTAAGTGAGCTAATAACAAAAATGATCAGCCTTTTAAGCCATTTACATTAAGACTACACTGTAAAGATAAATCAAAATAAAATATAAACAGTTTAATCCATTTCCAGTATTAGAGTGACAGAATATCATGTTAAATAATCCTCTGTGCATACAGTTTGGTCAGTTTAAAATTCCTAATTGGCCTAACATGCATGTCTGTGGACTGTGGGAAAATACCCAGTGAAAACCCATGCAGCCTCAGGGAAAAACTCAGGGAAAGCCAAGTTTCAAGCCAGCCAACTCCTTTATTACAAAGCTGCAGTGCTAACCAACACATCAACTTTTTGCTTAAAAAAAAAAGTTAATTTAAAAATAAATAAATAAAAGCTGATCATTGTAAAAAGGGTTTAGCAAGAGGGCTTGCCAAGGCCAGTAGCAAATAGAACTAAAAGAGGAAAAAGATTAATGTTTTAGTTTGAATAAAATCCCCGATGAGGAAGCAAGTTTTAACAGGTTCAAATTCAGTAACTGAAAAGACAAGGATTTCTTTTTTTTTTCATGGGAAAGACAAAATAATGCAAGCAAAATAAAACACGGTGCTAACACTTCCCTTTGAACAAACATCAGCACAAAAACAAAGCTATGAATAAGTTTGATCTACTGCTGCATTGCTCCCCTGCAAATACAGAGCAACGTTAAGTTATGCTTCTGATCACACAATGAAGTGAAACGTTGTGTACTGTCCGGTGGTAGGCAGGTAGGGTGCAGTGAGATTTAGGAGCTGATTTTACTGAAATCAGTTGTGTGCATATATGCCTGGAGGCTGTGCTGGTGATAACAGTCATATGGAGCCACTCTAATTAAGATGCAGAGAATAAAACCTAATCATTAAGCTGAAAGAGAGTAAAATAAACTGTAGTGCTGCGGTAGACCTAAAGTAGGATGATAAGTGTGTGTGGGCTTATTATTACTAATGATTCCTTTTGTGTCACATGCAGTCATGTAAAAATGTGAGCATAATGATGGGCTTTTTCTAAAGCTGGTTTTCTGGTTTAGAGATATAGATCTTGTTCAGTTAAGAAGCCAGCAGCTGCAAGACTCTTCATTCTGAACTGTATTACTGGTAAATATGATATAAGAAGTTGATGACTCAAAGTGAGAAATGCATCTTTGTTCAATGCAGGTAACAGTATCCCAGACTGGCTTAATATCTGCTCCTGCTTTAACTTTTATTACTGTAATCTACTGTACAGTAATCCCAACAGACACTGATGAGGCTGTAGATCTACGTGCTCTGCAGGAGGTTGCAAACAGAGGAGATAAGCATAAAAACACGTTCGGATAAGATCAGAAAGATGAGGGTAATACTTGGAGGCATGGGATATTCAAAGGACCCTAACTTAATTGCAAATCCTCCATGAATTTGCGTTTGTTAAACAACTGGTGAAGTGACTCCTAATGGGTTTCTCTGAGTCCAACAAGGCGGACCTGACAGGAGTGATACCAGCAGATCAAAGTGAAGCAAATAACAATCTTGCCACGTCTGGCCTGAACAACGTGAGAGGTCTGATCTGAGATCAGTTTGCAATTAGACTGAACTCAGCAATAAGTGGCTTGTCTTAATGAGATTAGTGCCCTTTGAACCCCCACAGGACATGAAAGACCCCTCACTTATGTAACCTCTCCCAGGAAGCTTCCGATATAAAGACCGTAATTGAACAGTTTACAGTTTTTGTTAGAACAGCAGGGAAAATAAGGCAACCTTAGGTCATTTAGCACTTGGAAGTCATGCACTTGCAACGTACAGTTATTAATGGGTCTGCAGGTGTTTAGGGCAAGTTTGTGCATGAATAGTAAACTCACAAAGGGACAGAAAAGCAGGTCATGTTATGTGGTTGAGGATGTGAAGGGTGTTGCATCTTGATTAAATAAACCAGACATTATCATTATTATTCATGCAATCAAATTGTGAATATCATAGCTTGTTAAATAACTCAAATTATTTTGCTCTGAATGTGATTGATGGAAGGCGACTCAATGCAAAGATGTCTAAAACTGTGTATGTTCTGTGTGTGTTTTTTTTAACTGTCTCTGTGCAGTGTGGGTAGAATTGTGTGGCATCAGAGCGCTGATGGCCAAAGATGGAGCGAGTAGGCTCAGCTGTTTGAGGTACCCATCCGTGTGGTTTTTTGCTGCTGTGTGTTAATGGTTCTTTAGAGTGCTCCTGAGCTCTGCGGACTCCTTATCCTCATAACTGTTGTGTAAAGAGAAGGAGCCTAATCCTATCTGGCCTGCAAATCCTCCTCTGGGGCCCAGACTGTGTGGAAACAGGCAGACCAACACACAGGCGCCTGGCTGGCCCTCTCTCTGTCTTTTGTACATAGTCACAAACGCAGAAACACACACAAATATACACACACATTTGGATGGCAGCCAATGCCACTGCAGTCACAGGTGAGTGCTGTAGTTTACTGCAAACAAAGAAAAGCATTGTGAGGATTTTTTCCTTGTCACACACACACAGACATACTATGGTGGAAAATATAGCTACTTGTACTAAATACAATATATAAATCTATATAAACAAATAAACTGAATACAGCAGAAATGAATGTAATTATTCCATTTCATAATACATTTTCCAGCACCAGATAAAATCTCTAAACATGTGTGTCCTGATGTCAACTCTGGCTGCTGTGAGTTTACAGTCAGCCAGTTTTTGCCAGTCGATTATTACGCTGCGACTAAGCAAAGCTAACCAAATGAAAACAGCGACCTCCCCTCGTGTCCTGTTCGCGAGCCGGAGAGAACAGATCTCTAATTGTTGCTTTGCTGCTCTGCTCCCCTTTGCCAGCCAGCTACATTATCCCTAAATAACAAACAGTGTTGTTTTGGGTGATCCGCAAAACTACAGGAGTCAGTAGGACTCTCCATTAAGACGCACAAATGATAGTCTGCCAGGTTTGGTACTCAAGTCATCCACTAGAAATAAAGCAGCATGTGTTCAATGTGTCCTTGTGTTTAGACAGAAATTGCCTTCATTTTACAAAAAAAAAGGGCAAAAATCTATGTTTTGACTTAAAATTGCAGGTTATCATTTGCAATTGGCTTTGTGGTGTTTATTTAATGTCTTTTATGTTTGTTTCTGGAAGTTTGCTTCCAGAAGCAAACCTTTTTTTTAAAACCTTTTTTAAATCCTTGTTGTCTCCCAGTCAGTGTTTGTCAGCTAATTTTTCCTCATTGAATTATTAATATTTGGCTGTGAAAGAAAAACTCCCCCATTCAACCAAATAAATCCCATTTTAAATGCAAAGTGGGGGATCTAAAAGGGTGTCAGATGGTTCAAAATAATAAAAAAAAAAACATGTGGGAATTGTTTTTGCAAAGTTGTGCGGTGCTGGAGAGAAAGGAAAATGATTAGCATACACCTAATGGGATTGGGAGGGGTTTCCTTTGTACAAGATATCAGATGAGTGGTTCCTCTGCTTTCATTTGACTGACAAATTATCAGCCAAAATATTGTGTAGCTTTTGTGACATCAGTGTCGGCTTACACCCCGATGATCTTCTGTCAAAACAAAACTGAATAAAGACACGCCAAAATCCAAGTGTTTGTTTTAGCATTTAAACAATAAATGTACAAAGTGCCAAAGATTGGAGTTATTATTTGAGTTTATTTTGTATTAAGTTTGTTTCTTCAGTTCTGTTATTTTTGGTTGTTCCTGTGTTTAGTTTTGTCAGTTTCTTTTTTGCTCCCTGTGCCCTCTGTGTTCTCTTTCATATTTCACTTGTCCTCAGTCAGTCACCTGTTTTGCCTGCCACACCCATCTACACCTGCCCCAAGTTTTGTAATCACTCACCTGTGCCCACTTCCCCTAATTACCTTCTGTCTTTAAAACCTGGTCATGTCCTCCATTTACTCACTGGTCTGTTGTCGCTTTTATGCCCTGTCTAGGTCTCCTCGTGTCTGGCCTCTTGTGTTCGCTACATTTGGGTGTAGTTTAGTTTTTCTGCCAAGTCAGGTTTTTGTTGTGTCTTTCTATTTTAAATAAATTCATTTTTTTCCTCCTGGAACAACGAGTCTGCACATTGGGTTCGCCTCTTTCTACTCCATGCGTGTCACAAACAGCTTCATGTTTTAGATTGTTTTTAAATGTATTTGTGATGGGTTTGGATACAAATACATATAAGTTCCTGAAATTATATCAGATAAAAGAGAAAATTCTTTTTTTTAAATTTGTTGATGTGTAACTGACTTATACACTAACTTCTACCTGTCACTAGTTTTTAAAGAAGCAGACAAACTGTAAAACCACATGAAACAGATACAGGAAATGACACTTTACTTTTGAATGTTGCTGTTGTTTCCAATTTAGTATCAAGTGATATTTTCTTACCTAGCCAGCTCAGTATCCAAAGAATTATGTGGCCATGTTACATTTCTGCAAACCTCAATTATCATATGTGATCAGCCAAAGGCTCCCAGTGTGTTTTTCCTTCAGTGACTCATGTTGGCAAACAGCAGGTTATGTAAACCCTGTATTTTTTTGTTATTGTTCTTACAGGTATATTTCTAAACATCAATCATCCATGTAATGCTCATTTCAGAGTGAAACAATGATATTCAATGTTTCAAGAACTCTTTTTGACAAAGAAGCATTTTACAGCTCTAGATATGAAGTTAACTTTGTGTATGGATTTGAAAAGATGTGCCTACACGTGCCAAGTTAAAAATTAAAAATATTATTTCCAAAATGTCTCAGAACTTTCATGAAGGTTTTCAATTTCTGAATTTTCCTCACAAGAATCTCAGGGTCTTGCTTTTGCGTCACTGGAAAGTTCCAGAAATTTGCTAAACAAAGTCTCTCTCAAAATAGCCACATAGTCGTCGCAGGCGTCTAGAACCGTTCTCCAACTTTCCTCAGTTTGGTTTCTGAGAGTCAGAAAGTGTGAGCGATATGAGACAACTTTGAGAGTGTATTGCAACATATGAAACCAAACTGTGACTGATTGGAGACAACAAAAGAGAATAAAATGCCATTAAATTGAAGCATAATTGACTACCTAAACTGAGACAAAAACATTTGCACATCTTTTGCAGAAATATCACAACTTATTAACAGTTATGTATGCTTGCAAATAAAGTACCAATTTACTGAGATTCCAAGAGAAAATTTGTGTGCTTTTTTTTGCAATTCTGTGTCCAACTAGTTGCTAACAGTAGTAGCCCAATGAGAAACAGGCCTAATGTTTCCAAAGCCATTAACCATAGTTTTACAGATATATGTGCCTGTTTCTTTAATAAAAAAAATCCCCAGCATGGCTAAAATCATTCTGTTAGGCCATTAATAAAGCAACTTTAAAACATGTGCTCTAGGTACTATTGAATATGTGATCTTTGTTGCATCAACAAAGATTGACAAATTATGAGCTGGAAAAAAAAAGACCATTCCATCACACTTTAGTAAATTTGCATTTTCATTAATCCCAAATCAGTGCCCTGAATTTGAATTATTCTTCACAGATTAGCTCCCTTCTTTATTCATCAGAGGCTTATACTCCAGCAGTCAATCTATCTCAGCTCTGCAGAGCCCATAAATTGAGACTAAAGAGGGTAGACAAACACGTTGGGCAGGCGGTGTGGGAATCAGCCGATTAAATCCTTTGTCATTATCTGGCAGGCCCTGCCAGAGACATCTGCTTCTGAATGCAATTTTCAGGCAGGACTGGGAAAAGTGGTGTTCCTTTGGTTTGGAGGGGAAGCGACACACCCTGGTCCCTTTATTCCGCTAACATGCACTTCATTCGGGTCTGAGTGTTCCTCTCAACAGTGAAGAAAGGAGCCTGTCGCTGATCGCTTTATCTCTTGATGGCCAAACAGGCGTAGCAATCAGCCCAAAAGTGGTGCATCTTGTTAACAGTTTCAGCATAAAAAAACACAACTTCCTGCATCATGATGCTCTCTGAAAGACTGATGAGTCTGGTTATCAAAGGTGAAGTCATGAGTCAGGCCTGGAAACTAGAACTGCAGCGTTCCAGAAAACAGGCAGAGGAGTCATCGTTTGACCGTTTAAATGTTTTGAGATGCACCCTGACAGTTGTCATCTAGGGGTTAATTTGTGAAAGTGGAAAAAAAAAATCTGTCCTACAAGATCTGCAGGGCAAAAACAACAGCAGCAAAACAATAATAACCAAATGAGAAGAAAAACAAGGAAAATTCATCCTGTTTGTTTCTTTAAAACGACCACTGGAAAGGCAATGTGGCAGAGGAAAACAGACTCGGTGGAAAGGATACTAATCTAGACGTAATCCCCTCAGCATCTGTCACTGATGCATTAATCAGACAGAAAGGAAACATGTTATTCTCTAATTCTGCCTCTTGTCTAAAGCCACTGTTGTTGAATTTGGCAGATTGAACAGGAAGTAGCAGGTTTCTTTCTTCTAGAAAATACAAATATTGTCTCGCTGATCCATTTAAAGCGTTTGGGTTGAACACAGTTAAAGGCTGGATGTCTTGAACTGCTTGCTAATAAATCACAAAATATTTATAGGCTGCCTTTTGCACACTTATTAAGTTCTCTCTACCTCCTCCTTTCTGTTAGTGGTTGCTGCAGGGAAAATTACCACATTTAAGCTCTTCTGGGTTTAACAATGGAGCCTGTTTTGTTAGTCTGTAATCACACTTGCACATGATATAATCTTCTGAAGAATCTCCAAACAGCTAAACTAAAAAAAAAACAAAACATGAAAAGGTCTCTCCCGAAATGTTACAAAAACAAGAAACTACAAGAACACTCTTTAGGGTTAATTAAGATTGCTCTCAATATTTGCACAGAACTTTTTTCTGCAAAAATACAATGCAAATGCTGAGTGCTGAAGGATTTTGCTGAAATTTGCTGAAAAAGAAGAAAATGAGTTGGTAAAACCACAAGAAGCAGCCAAAAGTAGCAAAACTGTAGCTAAAAGTTAAATGTAGCAAAAGGCTAACTAGAAGTATTAAAAGGCTAGCTAGAAGCTAGTATGTTGAAGCAGATTTCAAAGAAAACAATGTTTTTGAAGGAATGTAAAAGCTCTCAGTGTATTTCTATGAAGAAATTATTTGTAAATAAAATAAAATATTACAAAAAGCATAAAAGTTACCCATCTCCTGAATGTTTTGAGATATGAATCGGTAAGAAAGTATTCAGAAGTAGTTAGATTGCAAAACTTGTATGAAAAACAAAACAAAACATGAAAACAATAGTGGCAGCATTCAACTATAACACAACTATTAGATAACAAAAATCAGTAGGGAACTTAATGCATAATTGTTGAAGCAAAATATATATATAAAAAAATCACTGGGTTTTTAATCATGTTGTTAATTAGAGTATCAAGGTGCCATTAACATGTAGATGTTGATCTGTCAGCCCTCAGTTTGTCTGTCATTACATCCGTTCTTGCTAAACAAACACCTTTCATCACTGGTGTTACCATAAGTGACGACTGGCTAATAGATTCATGTATTTGGATCTATTGTGTGGGGGATAGAAGCTGCGTGTTGTTTATGATTAACAGTGCCTGGAGGTGTGACGCTTCGGTCAATGATGAGCTTCTCTCACAGCATTTAATCATAATAGAACACACCCTGTCACTCTACATGTTTGAGCCCTGTCATTTAGAGAAGAGCTTATGTTGGCCCAGTCCCAATGGGGCTCACGCCACCAGGGACGAGTGTATAGAGAGGACACGAGGCTGGAGGACTCCGTATAGGCCTATGTAGAGTACAGTGTGATGTCATGTATAGCCTGCCATGATTAAAGTAGCCACAATCCACATCAAATCTCAAACACATCATTGGGATCTGCAGCCTTAATCTCAACAGAAAGCCTCAGTTTTTCCATAAACTAAAAACAAGCACTCAGACTCCTTCTAAAATGTGTTTACAGAAGCTGAGGTCAGCTGCTCGGCTCTGATTGGATTCACTTTGTTGTGTGTTTTTAATCTAGCGACATTAAAGCCACAGGCAAAAGTATTTAAAGCACTGATGGACAGTCAGCTCCAGTATGTCAGCCTTCATTTGCATTTTTACCTTGCTGTGCGCAGGATTTCAGATAAGATTAATCTACTTTATCACCAAATACACATTGATTATGTAATGACACATAATTAGGATAATGATTCTGCCGCTTGTGACAGTTAACGGCTGCTTTTCAGAGGGGCTACAAACATCTCTTGTAGACTTTTGTTTTCGTTTCATCTTTGCTTATCTAGATTAGACTCATTAAGATCACAGATTTGCTGCAGCACATTAGAGAGAAAACAACACTCCACAATAAATTGTGCATAATTAATATGTCAAGAAATGTTGTTTTATTGCATTTGCGTGCATAAACAAAAACACATTATACATGAGCTCCTGATAAATGGTGTCCTGTGTCTGCATGCGAAACGCCCTCTCTATTTCACCCTGACGACCTTCCTCCTGGTACACAAATATTGCTCATTACATGGGGGTTTATGTGCTCGATATAGCCATTGACCCTCAGCCCGCCTCTGGCACCTGCCTTTCCTTCGCTCTTCTTCATCTCCTCCCCTGTCGATGGCTAGTTACCAATGGGGCAGTAAATTACAGTGGCTGGGCTTGGATTAGGTCTGAGAGGCATGTAGAGTGGAGAAGACACGCTCTTACACACACACACACACACACATTCCCACACAGATGATTGTCTCTTCGTATGCCAGACCACTCCACGTTTTACAGCTCTTCCTTTCCCACCTGCAGATTGTGCTATCAATCAATCTGGTTTCCGGTTCTTGTGTTTTATGCCTGCAGATGTACAGGTTGGAATAAGGGTTAAGCTTATTTTAATGCAACAAAAAAGAACAATTTTCGCATCTATAAAAATGAGATAAATGTGTGGCCTTGTTGAAGAAGTAGCAAGTAGGTTTTTAAATGTTTACAAATTTCAAATAAGGTTTTAGATATTTTGTAAAGGATAGTTGGAGTGGAGTTTTGTAGAAAGGTCATGAACAGTTAATACCTGATGTAAATATAACAGAGTTTAGTTTTGACCAGATTGATGAGCTATGGTCTAGTTCAAGCGGGGCCAAGACCAAAGTGAATTGCTGCCATCTTTAAACGACTTAGATTACAAAAATGTCATGGTGGTTAATGCAAAGGCTATTTTATAAACCTTCAGTATTGTAATACATGATTATTCTGGCAAAAACAATAACAGATTTCTCCCAGAATTGACACATGTTGCACTAGAAGTACTTTAGCTAGCTGCTACTGCCACTATTTGCTCTTGCAAATATCCAAAGATTTTAATATAAATAACAGTTTCATGCAAAATGGACTGTGATGGAAATGTTTCCACAATAGCAACTGTATGATCCACTAAGATTTTGTTTTAGATTGGAGTTGTCTTCAGATGACAGCAATCGACTTTGGTCTTGGTCCCGCTCTGTCTAGCCGTTAGCTCATCACTATGGTCAGGTAAGATATTAACTGTTCATGACCTTTCCCCAGAAACCAACTTAAAAGATTCTGAGTTATCGCTTTAATGTACGGAGTGACCTCAGACGTGTCCTTTTCCTCAGCTCCATGGACTCTGCACACATCAACCCAGGCTCTGATAGAAATAGACCTGCTGCAGGGATTTCTCTTCCAAATGACCTGGAAAACATTATCTGTTTGACTTGTGGGGAAATATATGTATCTCTCATGTCTGTGCAGTCATCTAATATCTCAGGACACCGGTGTAATTAAATCAAAACATGTTTTTGCAGCATTACGAATTATACGAAATGAGTATTCTCTGCCCCATGAGATCACAGCACTTTAAATGCTTTAGATATCAGGACTGTGCTGTGTTGTAGAAACAAATTCAGTCCATGACTAAATGCTAAACCAATTCAAGTCTGCTCTCTTGGTGTGACTCCAAACTGTTTGGCATTCCTTTCTCAGTTCTCTCTCACTCTCTCTCTGCTGAGTGCTGCCAAAACATTTTAGAAATAATTATGTGCTCTTCTGTGACTACTTTTTGGAATCTCCTTCTCTGTCTCTCTGCAGTCTTGTTATTCTTTTTCCCGTGTCCCCAAGTGTTCATTGTGTTTGCGTGTTTGCATGTGCAAGTGTATGCAGTTGTGTCGGCGTGTGGGGTCTTTGTGTCCACGAGTGAGAGACCTGCTCCAGTGATTAATGGGGTTCCTGTGTGAGGCACCGCAAGGCGCCGTACACAATCACTGGGCCAGACCGCAGCCCCGCCAGGCTTGTCCTTCACATGACGGGAAGGAGGGAAGGTAGAGGAGGGGGGGTGGGATGTTTCCTCGTTGTCGTTTTACTATTTCTTTCCCTCACGCTGACCATCCGTGCCTCCATTACGTACTTATTTATTTTCAATCAAATATCTACTCTTACATCCACCCCCCCCCCCCTCTTCTTTCCTCTTGTCCTCTGTTGGGCACACTGCGGTGCGTTCACATGCTCTGTCCTGACACGTGCACATGGAGATCATGTGAAAAAGCATTTTTCTTAATGCACATGCAGAGAAAAGAGAAAAAAAAATTAAAATGCTGCCGTTGGAGGGTGAGGAGTTTGAATCCCTCTCCCTCCCCCCGCCACCCTCTTCCCTGTGGTTCGGGTATGTGGCCTCTCTTCTCGGTGTTAAACAAGCCTTTTAAATAGGCTTTAACCTGGGCCCACCCTCAATGGGGCCATTGTGGGAACGGATGTGTGGACAGTAGTGCTCGGTAAACACTGCTACTTGTCCCTTTCTCACATTCAGAGGCCATTCAGGAGCAGCTCCCCCGGAGGTTGTGCTCTGGTGGGGGGGGGGGGGGGGGG
>JAOXNZ010000098.1:14628806-14640068 GCA_028566095.1 Kryptolebias brasiliensis | reverse complement strand
CGATCTGATTAAAAAAAAAAAATTACAATATTTTATATATATATTGTTGCATGATAGTATTTGAACAATCATGGCTGAAAATAATCAAAACATTGAGCAGCACGCTCCAGTTGCAGCAGCTGTAAGTGATTTGGAAGTCAGAAAACAGTTTGATGGTGAAATAATGATTTTTGTGACGTAAAATAAAAACCTCTTTTCCCATCCCACATCATCGGAAGGAGTGTCTGTCCTGGACCAGGGCACAGTCATGCCTTCCCACTCGCCTCACTTCCTTCCTTACTCCACTCCTCCTAGTTCAGGCCAGCAGAAGGTCAGACTCTGATGATGATGATGATGATTATCACCCATCTTGCCTAGTAGACAGTCACCCTCCCAGAGTGTGTGGAGCTACATGTGTAACCCATCATAATCAAATTCCTTTTCAGCAAACCATGTTAATTTTTCACATCACAGGTCCATTTTCTAAACTCTTTTTCCTGGAATCGCTCGTGTTTTGAGCTACTCATTAACTGACTGAAAAAGAAATTAAACACATCAACTGAAACTCTTATATTACAGATATGAGGCATACTAACTCATACGAACTGGGAAGAAACAGTTAAATAACACAAAAACTTCCTCTATGCATATGTTGCATGTACATAAACAAGACAAGTGGCTGATTTCTCTTTGGTTAAAATGGCTGATTCAAGACAATGACAGAAATGTCTGTCAGTAGATGATTGGGTCACCTTTGTTGGGTCTTTTTTCTAATCGATTCATTTGCTGAGCTGATGGGATTTGTAGCAGGGTGAAGGGTGCACTAATTGTTGACTTAGGCAAATAGGAATGATTGATTGCTTCCTGTGCCATGGGCGTCCTCATCTGAGAGCAGCATGAGACTTGGATTTTGTCACAAGAGGACTCGATTGTAGCTCTGGCACTGTACAAGTCCTGTGATTGTACGGAAACTTTAGTGCAAAACACAAATACTTACAGTTTGTTCAATTGTTCAGATAAAGCTTGAGTCCTTTTTGCAAACAGTGTAGCTAATTGGCTAAACCTCTTTTCTAAACCTTCTCTATGCTCTTTTTCTGCAGATTGTTCGCACCGACGCCATGAGTGGGCTTCTCAAGAGGAAGTTTGAGGAGGTGGATGAGGACCCATGCTACTCCTCACCCTCTTCCCTCTCCTCTGCCTGCTCAGGCTGGGACTCGGAGGGGGAAAGCTGCTACTCTGACACTCTGGATTCCACTCCCAGCAACCCCAGCTCCCCGGCAACAAATTTCAACAGTGAGTGTCTTCTCTCTGTGACAGCGTATCATAGAAATACCACATGATAGATGCTTGTTTTTAATTTTAAATCTTGTCTCAAACATCCTCTGAAGCTCTAATAACAATCCATTAGAAAAAGGAGAAAAGGTTAAGCAATTTATCTAGCTGGCAGCTCATGAAACACAGTAAAAATGATTTCAGACATCTGCATTGAATAACTCTTTTGATTTCATGCCCTAAAGCTGCAAAACTGCTAATCGTATTATGCAGGGGCTGCTCACCTTGGTTCCATCTCCACCTCCCTCCCTGAACATTACAGATTGACAGCTTCCCTTCAGAGATTTAGGTCATGTTGCTTCAGGGTGTTTCCGTCTGGACCTGGGTGCGCCAGTTGGTCTTTAGGGAACTGGGGGACGGGTCGGACAGGGATTGTGTTGCACAAGAGAAGGGCAAGCGTTGTGAGCTTTCCAGGATGGTGGGGCAGGAAGCCAGGAGGAGAAGCATGGCAAATTGCCAAGGCCAGGAACACACAGTGCCTTGTCTGAAACCTGGGCGTACACCCAACACAGGTGCTGAAAGAAGCTGGGTGAAGGGGGAGAGAAAGAAACGAGGGGGCAATCAAGAATAGAGGCATGCACATACATCTAGAGGAGCTGATTGAGTGGGTTGTTATGATCTGGTGTTTATGTTGGACAGAAAGATGTTTGCCATTGTGAAGTGAAAGGAGAAGAACAGCCTGTGAAGCTATTTTATTTAGAAGCAGTAGAGAAGGGTGTCATGTGTCTCATGTGGGTGTCATAAACCTGACTGAATTTGATAGATGTGGCGCTGAACTGGGAATTTAGTTTCATCTGTATTACCCCTGGCAGCAGATTAGACAATTTTGAGAAGCTATTGTGCACTGCTTATGTCAAATAGAACAAAGGTTTACTTTTTTCCTTTTACCTTTGAGGTTCAATTATCACACCTGGTTTGCTAATTTTCTTTTCCAACTTTTGTAAATGTCGATGCCAGTCATTCAGAGTGTGTCACAAGGCAGCCACTTGGGTTTTTACAAGGATTCTTCAGAGTTTCCTTCCACACAACAATGGTAATAGCCACCATATGGATCGGAGATTACCAAACTTTTCTTTAAACAAAAGATCCCAGCTTGAGCCTGTGCATAGAAAATGTTTCTTCTCTTTTTCAAGTGAGGCTCAAAAGTTTAAAATTCCTGGGTGGAGGAAGTTTTTTAGAGGTTTGTCTTCAACATGTGGTTCCACTTGAGTTCTCATTATGTTTTTATGGCATTTCTCTGGGTATGGAAAGGTAGCTCATAGATGTAGGTCCTCAATTGTTCAGCAAAGACACAATTGTTCTTGGGGCTGGTTGTCAGCTATCCACTGATGGATGGGAAAGATTTTTGTTTTCTTTCAAGAGCTGTACTTCCTCCTTCTACTTCACTTGGAAGCCCCAAGCATTACCTTATGTTCTGTGCTGTTCTACTTCCTCCACTGTTGTATAAAAAAAATTCCTGGGCTGGGCCTCTTTAGTTGCACACTAACATGAAAAACAAAGCTCAATGGACTCCCAGTAGTTTAGGTTTCACCTAACAGGATGCAAGTGTGTTGGACTCCTGTTGGCAGTATCATTTAATTGGGTACATGATGAGGCCAGTGCAATGAATCAGAAGGGTGTCCTTTTACAATCTATTCAGTAGCATTTGCACACAGAGTGGGGCATTGTGCCACCTAGTGGCAGAAAAGAATGCAGCATCATCCTTCTCTGAAAGATTACTCTTGTTTGGAAGGTTTGTATTTTGACCTGGTGTTTTTTCTATCTACAGCAACATCCATCCTCAAGAAATCCAAGAGGGTGAGGCGAGGCAATGTGACGTTCGACCAGGTGACTGTGTTCTCCTTCCCTCGGTGTCAGGGCTTCACCAGTGTTCCCAGTCGAGGAGGTTGTACTTTAGGCATGGTGCAGCGCCATAGTGCACTTCGCACATACACACTTGCAGAGTTTGCTGCGGAGCAACGGGTCTTGCGGAGAGAAAAACTCATCAACAGACTCAGGGAAGAGAAGCTGGAAGCTCTGAAAAAGAAGGTGAAAAATACTTGAATCTAAAATCAATTGAGCTAAAAGTCATTCTCTTAAGCAACTTAGCAATTAAACATAGTTGCTGTTTTTACCTCAGCTGACAAAGAATGGATCCCAAGAAAACGAGGAGGCGGATCGGCTGACGCTGGACGACATCCCAGAGCAGGACTTCGACATCAGTGGAGCCAACCTGGAAGAGGGCTCCTTCCTCCAGCCTTACCCATCTAAACAGCGCTATGCACTGCTCAAAGCAGCAGGTGTGAAGAAGATTGACAAGGATGAGAAGAAGCAGCTGCATGACTTGAGGATCTCTAGGGAAAACTGTGGTTGCGACTGCCAGGGTTTCTGCGAGCCTGAGACATGCAGCTGCAGCCTTGCTGGCATCAAATGTCAGGTAAGAACCTAAAAACCCCCTAAAATTTCAAGCACATAAATGCACCTAAAGAATATACAAATGGGAGTTTCTATTACAAAAGATTTCACCTCTTCTTTTTTTCTTCTTGCAGATGGACCATTCCTCCTTCCCTTGTGGATGCACCAAAGATGGCTGCGGAAACACAGAGGGTCGCATTGAGTTCAACTCCACCCGGGTACAGACGCATTACATTCACACTATCATGAAGCTGGAGCTGGAGAAGAGGCTGGAGGAGCAGTCCAGTACAGAGGAAGAGGAGGAGAACACTATGGGGGTCACTTCCCTACCAGTGGTGCCCTCCTTCCCTTTTAGCTCTGAGCTGGCAACAGCTGCAGAGAACACCTGCAGCAGTGATATGACCGATTTATCGGACTCCTCGGGTCAGAGCGAGGACTCTGAGGCAGGCGAGATCCAGCATCACAGCCCACTGGATGTAGATGAGAAAGGCCTGAGCCGGATATTGTGTTTCAGCGACACAGAGAGCGGAGAGTGCGGGGATAAGAACAGTAAAAACACTTGTTGCTCAGATCAACAGCAAGTGAAACAGCAGCCATCCACAGAGGCTTTTAGTAGCTTTAGCATGGTGGATTTTGCAGACGAAAATGACAATATAGATGCTGCACTGTTGGACTCTGTGGACAGTCTTACAGACAATCGAGCTACAGCCATTTCAGAACTTTTGGATGAGAACGCCAACCAGGGAAATGCCCTATTTCACAGTAGCAGTGTGCCACACACCCCCTCCCCCACCATTGACCGCACGGCGAGCTACAACATGGACCTGAGCCTCTCGTCTGAGTCAGACCTGGAGTTCTTTGATGGCTTCCCGTGTTTGGGGCCCAGCTCTCTTTACAACTCCCTTAAGGAATATGAGCACATGGACAACTATTTCCAGTTTCAGTTGCCTAGTTACCCCAGTTTTCCTGCAGCGAGTGACCCGGGGACCTGCCTCCTGGAGTCTCTGATCGGCCTTTCGGAATCCGTCCCAGAACCCCCTGCTACATTTACGGACAATCAGCTGATGGAGGAAGCCATGAAGTTGTCTGTGATGGAGTCTGTGAAAGTTTGACAAAATATGTGAACAGTTTAAGAAACAAAGGGGTTTAGAAGTGGACTGAAAATGCACATAAGATGTCAAACATGTTGGAGGAAGCTGTGATTTCTCTCTTGCCTAATACATGTTCAGATTCCAGACTTGCCTTCAAAATGTTAGCAAAGCAGTTTGGGTTTATTGCTGTGTGAGATGGCAGCTAGGGTTAAAAGTGAAAAGATATGAGATTAATTAGACCAGGCCCATAGAAACCAATGATGGCTCTCAAATCCTAAGAAAGCTCTTTTAACCAAACCAAGATCACCAACCACATGCTCAGACAGGAATCAGCCTTTATTGTGGCCAGGTTGGGAATCTCAACACAGCTGAATGTGCACCTCAGGGATATTTTTTCTAGCTTTCTAGCTTTTGGAGGCAATGTGTGGTGACCATTGCTGTGATTGCCTTCATGTGAAACCCGAGTGAATAGCAACATAGTTCTGTTTGTGTCCTGCCTTTGAGCTTGTAACCAGACAACGTGAGCAAGTGGTAACCTGGATGTTCAGGTCTGTTGCAGCGGGGTTCTGTGGAAAGGTAATGAACAATTATTATCTTATCTGTTAGATAGCTTTTTGAACGATCTGTTTTGTTAAGTTAGGTAATAGTTTGGATCAGATTGACCAACTAACAAATGGCTAATCAAGGCAGGTCCAAAACTGCTATTTTAAAACTACTCCAGCCTCAAAAGATTTATGACGGTTTATCTGAACACTGTTGTGTTATAATTTTTACCCCATCAATTTTGCATCACATATAATTTGTTATTTTGCAAGTGCAAATAGCTGTAGTATGTCCATTACAGGTTATCAATCACTTATGATATTCCCACTGGAATATTATAATAATGATATCCCTATGAAATAACACTGTAATGCTATGACTGCTTTAGGATTGGAGCTGTTTTAAGACAGCAACAATCTACTTTGGTCTTAGCTCCACTCAGATGAGCCATTAGCTTGTCAGTTCGATCAGAAATAAACTCTTATTTCCCTAAACTGAAGTCATTGAAAGAGGCATCTACAACCAGTAAAATATAACATGTTCAGAACCTTTCCATAGAACCCCACTTCAAAATATCTGAGCTGTCCCTTTAAAGGCAGTTCGCCTCAGGATCTATCTGAATGGTCTTAAATGGTACAACAACAACAAAAAAATCCCTCTAAAAGCTCCTCGATCAGCACTTTATCTGTGAAAATAGTTATGTATGCATAGGCATTGTTTTGGTCATTCGGGATGGATTCAACAGTTCAACGCTAAATTATGGAGTTTCTTATTTATGAGCTGAGCAACTACAATTATTGCTCATGTACTCTTAAAAATCAAAGCTGTATCTGTGTTTTCCTCATTACTTTAAATTATTTTCTTTATTATTTTATTTATTTCAGAAAAAAAGGCCTCCATTCATTCAAACAGCACTGTGGTTTGTTTACCTAAAAGTGCAATCTTTTTCTTTTATTCCACAACACATTAAGGTATTTTGTTATGGGGAACGGGACCACACGTCCATCAGAAAGTATTTAATATGTATTCTCTTCTGTGTTTAACATTTTGTTGTAAGTTATTCTGTCTTTACTTCATTAGTTATTTAATTTAAAATGTTTTGGCAATAACACAGGCTTTTGTAAAGTTTACTGGATGTGCCTGTTTATCAGGGGGAGCCATGCCTGCCTGTGGGGTGAGAGTGTGTGTGTGTTTCGCTGTGTGTGTGTGCGCCCAGTGCTTCCACTTAAGCTTTTGGGACTGAAAACTGTGGAATCTCCCTAATCACTGAAACAAAATTATGGGTCTATTGTATTGCTGCCTCTAATATAACCATAGAAAAATTAACTAATATTTTCTAACTAATTTATGTAGGATGAGGAAAGAATTCTAATCACTGACAAATTGAATATTTTATTAAGAAAGTAAAATAAGTAATTTTCAATCTGGGACAGCCTTTGTAATATATGAATTATAGAGAAATGTATTCTTATGAAGGTTAGTGCTCTCGATAGCATTCTGAAGTATTTTTCATAGGCAGCCATATGGTTAAATTACTTCGAGAAATGTCACTAAAACTGAAATAGCAAAAAATCAATTTGATTGTACTCTGAATTTTCATTTGGAAGTCTGTGACTTGGGTGAAAATATGCTATAAAAAACACGTATAAAGGGGTTTTGTGGCTAAGAACTGCATATATTATACAGTTTTTACCTGAAACAAAAAACCTGGAATAAGTTGAAGAGTTGCCTCATTAATTTTAAAACCGAGGTGATTGTGCGGTCGCCTGTGTGAAGAGCAGAGGGACACTAGAAGAGTCGATGTACATATCTCACCCTTTCTACAGCTGTCTCTGACGGCCTTTCTGGACCCTTTAGAAATGATGCATGCAGGTCCTGTTTGTTAAATCTTGTTCTGATTAATTGTATACTTTGAAAAGTGCACATTGTGCACATTGGAATTGTATTATCCGCTTTTTGCCTTTTTTTGATTGCTTTTACATTCATCCGATATGTGTTCGTACGCCACAAAGATGGCGCTAATTTTTTGCAAGCAAATGTTATTTCTCTTGTATAAAACATCAAATCTCATGAAGAAATGTCAACAGTGAGTGTTTATCAGTGTAATATATGACAGTACAGTTTATATATTTTTTATTTCAAAAGAACGTGTCTTACTTTTTCTTTTCTTTTTTCTTTTTTGTTGCCTTTTTGTGTTGTGCATATTTCTGCTTGAGAGGTCCTGCAGAGCAAACAAAGCTGCTTTATTTTTTACATATTTTCACACATTAACCTGCTGTTCAAAAACAAGTTTCTTTCATCTAAACCATTTTGACAGCTTGTCCCTCCAAATAACAATAAAAAAACATTTTGTAAATGATTGTTTCATTTGTCATTTGTTGGGAAATTAAACATGCAATGGTAAATAACTTTAGTGAATGGACTAATTGAACAAAATACGAATGAACTAAATCACACCAGCAAAAGCACAAAGTTGGCTAAATGAGCTTAAATTGACAGCTCAGGTCTTTAGAAGTGGGGTTCTGTGGAAAGGTTATGAACAATCAGTATCTTACCTGTTGTAGCTAGCTCTTTGAACAATATCAGTTTGAAGAAATTGTTTAATTTTGGCCAAATTCATGAGCTAGCAGCTAGCCAGAGTGTGGCCAAAGGTAGTGTTCATATGAGCCACTAAATGTAAGATACTGATTGTTCATAACCTTTCCACAGAACCTCACTTAAAAAAAAAAACAGAAATATCTCTTTAAGAGCAAGATGTTTTCAGTGTAATTTGGTTTCATTCATCCAGTCAGTCAACATGCTGTTTCATTCACAAACCATATAAACACTATTAAAGATAATCCTCATTTCACCTTAAAAAATAAACCCACTAGAATGTTTCTGTGCCTTCTGGTATCCATGGTTCGGAGAAAAACATCTAATATGATGTCATGCTGTAATTTTCTGAACGCCACCACAAACACATGGCCAGAAATTCCACACGAGAAGTTGATGCCGAGGCTGCAACTCCATAAAACTCACATTTGGATACAATTAGGAAAATTTAGTTCTCGTTAGGGCACTTTTTTTTCTTTTTTTTTAAAGCCAAACATTGCACAAATCTTTTGGCTTTACCTAATCTCAACAACATTAAATAAAGATTTACCTCCATTCCTCCTACGTCTGATAAAAGTCAGTTTCCTGTGATCTTTGATTTAAAACATCCTTTGGAATTTTCCATTATCTCAGGCTACAGCTTAAGAGGTCAAAAGATCAGCTTTGTAACCACTTTGATGGTCTTCAACCAATGAGCCATGATTTATAGCCTGCAGACTGGTTGTAATTAAAAAAACAGCAACACAAGGTGCATTCAATGAGGAATGCCTTTCTTTGACTTGAAAATATGCATCAAATTAAAGAGAAATTATGTGTTTTATGGCAAGATTTGAGCAACTTTCACCAACTTTTAGACTCAAGAACTAGACGTTACACAGATGTGCCTGCGATACTTGTGAATTTTATTTTACTGGCTCCATCTGAACGTTGGGAGTCAATATGCTGCAGTCTAAAGATTTGCTCCCATAACCTGAAAGAAGAAAAAGAAAAATCAGGTAAATTCATCAGTTTAGGTATGTAATAGTCAATTATGCCATCTGGGGAGGCTTACAGAGTACATCCAGTCTATGAAGGATGAAACTCTGGTGAAAACGGTGGGTTTAGATGCTTGGTTGCACATGCCAGCTGGACCGTAGCTGACGACGCCATGGACTCTCCAGGCTCCGTCAGTCAGGCAGTTCAGGGGACCTCCGGAGTCACCCTGACAGAAGTAGCAGTAAGAACAGAGCGCAGGGAGAACATGAAGGGCACATTCCTTTAAACAATCAAACCTCTACTTTCAGATTTTTCTAAATCACATTGCTTTAAGAATTGTTATCTGTGCTCTCCATACATGGCAGCCTGATATGATTCCGTCCCCTCCGGCACAGACCATCGTCTCCAGAGCAATGCTGCCCCACCACTCAGGCGTGGAGCAGACGGCATGTTCCACCACGTTTATGGGAGCCACTTGTAGTTTGTCAGGGGTGCTTCCAAAATCTGATTTGATGGAACATGAGTGTTATATATATTTATGTTTCCATTTTTTTTTTTTATCAAATGGGCATTTACAATGTGTGCACAGATAATTACGGTCCATTGAGCCCCAGCCTGTGATGTAACAGGTGAAGCCATGAGGCAGCATCTGGCCAGGGTAGGGAAGGTTAGCAATTTCCACGTAACCGTTGTCATAGATGGGAGTAGCCAGTTTCAAGAGAGCAATATCATTCCTTAGAGAGACATATAAAAGTTAGAAAGCATGTCGAGTGTGAAAGCTTCCTAGATTTCATTAAAAATCATGAATGCATCCAGTTGTGTGTGTGGACGCAAACTTTAAGAGATCTGATCTGTTATGATGTTTCTTTACCCTTTGCCAAGATCTCCAACCCATTCAGGGTGGACGATAATCTTCTCCACAAAGATGAACTGCTCACTGTCCTCAATTTCAGACAGGTTGTACTCACCCACCACTGCGCGGTACTGACTGGCATCCGTGCTGATAAAGACAAAAAAAAAAAAAAAACCAACACAATAATAAATGGCTCTGATAAATCCAAGGCAGCAGAAATGATGATTGACCTGTACAGAACCCAAACCTGAGAATACAGTGAGCTGCAGTCATGATGTAGAAGCTATCAATGATGGATCCTCCACAGATGTGAGAGAAGTAGCCCTCGTTGTATGAATCAAACTGCAGGGAAACCTGAGAGCAAACAAAAAAGAGGATTTCATACACTTGAGTGGAGATGATACAATAATAATAATAAGTTCAAATGTTGTACCTGCCATTTCCAGGTGTTTGGTTTGGCATCACTTCCTCCTATGACCCTGTTATCGAGCACGTTATGGTTGAAGGATGTTTCAGCACAAATTAGCCCTTTGGAAAACACACACAGAAGACACAGATGCAGCTTGGGTGTTTGCAGAAGAGAAATTCTAAATTGCACCAAAAGTTATCTTTAAAGTTTGGATTTTGCTGCAGTCTCACCAAAGCAGGACAGAAGAGCCACAAACCAAATCATGTTGGGAGACTGAGATGCAAAAAAGCAAACTGACTAGATGCAGTTTGCTGTTTACTATTTATATCAGTTTCACACTGGAAGACCTTCAAAAACCAAGAGTCCAGGTGGATCAATCCTCAGAATTAGTCCAGAATTGTCCTCTAATGATGAATGATTTACAAACCTAAAGGATGTGTGTGGTTTGGCCCCCGTGTGAAGACTTAATAACCTTGACATTTAATTTTTTAATATTAACTTTATTTCTTATTTTTATACACCAAAGGAACATCAAAGGCAAGAGGACGTATTTCTTTTTATCACATGTTATCATGCTGGAAAACTAACAGGTGCAGGCCGTGGATGGCGTACAATGTCAACTAAACCATCTGTGAAACTAGTGAGTCACGCAAAAACCTTTCCAAAAGATAACTGTTTAAATGGGTCGACAGCAAATGTAAAGAAGAAAATGTTCCACAGCCTGTAAGACTGATATCAATTGTTCTGACAGTAGTTGCCATTTTCTGTAAACATAAGCAAAATTTTACATAAAATATATTTTATTTCATCTGTAGTTTTGCTGATTTTACTCTTAATAAGTTTGATCATCTAGAGATTTTCATGGTTTACTGAACAAAATAAACATGTATTGATTGATTGATTTTTTATTGTCAATTCTGCATATGTACAGGACATACATAGAAATTGAAATTACGTTACACTTCTGCCCAAGTTGCAGCAACAACAACATTAACAAAAATAGACTAACACAAATAGTTATATAAAAAATACGAAAGAGAGCAGCTACAGGACCTCAGATACAGCATGCTCAATAGTGACAAACAGGAGAC
>JAOXNZ010000098.1:14600737-14610762 GCA_028566095.1 Kryptolebias brasiliensis | reverse complement strand
CCCCCATCATCTCTGCTGTATCCTCTTTGCTCTTTTGGACACATTTGTAAACACATTACTTTGAGACAAATGCTCACACTCCCATTTTCCTCTTTCATCGTATGTCTATGATATGAGCAAGAAAACAAAATCAATGCAAAAAGAGCGGAAGTTGTCATACTGTAATGCGATAACTGACACTTTCAGAGAGATGTGTTGGCTTGTCAGAGAAAGCACAATCAAGCAGCATGACCTGATTACTCATCCACGGCGCGTCTGTGCTTTTCAGTACGTGGCATGGCTTACTCCCTCCTGAGCTTTCGTTTTGCATTCTGTGAAGTCCCAGAAATAGCATTCCACATTTCAAGATGCTCTGCAGTCTGCCGTGCTGCTCTGCTGCTGTCAGCTGTCCGGCCACAGGAGGAGGATTCTCCAGGCCAGGTCCACACGGACGGGGGGGAAAAGTGTGTGAGAAAACCAGAGTTAGAGAATGATAACAGTTGGCTGGGTGTAGAGCTGTCTTAACATGTGTTCAGGTCCCTGCATGATATCAAGAGGAGGTGCACCAGAATTTAGGGCAGGCTTCCTATAGGAATAGAAAACAAAAATCACCTCTTCTGGGGAGGAATCCTCCATACTGAGGGCATGTTCAGATAAAGTGGCAGATAATTCAGCAAATCCCCTCACAGATGGTGGATACTGCTTCACTAATTCCATCAAACACTTCAGCAACAGTGTCGCGCCTGCACAATTCATTGTGGGGAAAAAATCATAGATTTCTTCATTCTGCTTTACAATCCCTTTCCAGTGATATAAGTGCCAAACAGATGAGAATACAGATATGTCTTTGTATGACTAGTGCTTCCAGTCAGTGGAACAGATTTTATGCAAAAGAGTCAAGAGGAACCAAACCTCACAGCCAAAGCTTCCTGTGACATGTGGTCAAAACCCTGAGTATAATAGTAAATACAAAAACAAAACTAGAAATATTAGTAGGAATGTATTTTATATTTACAAGTTTTTGTTGTGTCCATGTGTGTATGCTGTTGGAACCTAGATGACATGCATGCATGCCTTCTTATTATTAATTTTTGTCTATAGTTTTACGCTCTGTCGTAATAGGTGGTGATAAAGTGCTGGTTTGTCTGTCTATTTGAAATAAAAAGTCATCACCATTTTCTGTGTCTTTATATCTGACTGATAAAGTGTCCACATTTTCCTCACACGGTATTTCTTCAGAAAAAAAATGATGTTGTTTTTCTTCCTCTGCTCGTGGATTGACTTGATGTCTTTATGGTCTGTTGCTTGATGTCACCTTTTGAATGGGAATTGTAATGTCATACATGCATTGTTGCCATGTACAATCCATCAATCCTGGACTGCATGCAGTTGACAGTAAAGAGACCTGGCAGACCTTCTTAGAATGATACGGATATAGACATTTCTGTCACATAGGCCTCCTGATGGTAGAGTGGACAGTGACCCATGAGTTGAGCCTTAACCTACTTAAAGAGAGGCCATCCACTGAAATCAAGAAAGGGCAGTTGCCATATTGAAGATGCACTCGATCTCAAGCAACATTTGTTGGATGGTACATCTAAAAGTAACACTCATAATAACACCAGAACCCATTATTTCTAGTAGAAAAAAATAAATAAAACAGCCAGTGAGATGATGACACTCTAATCCAATATCCTGCTAATTTAGATTTGATATATTCCAATCTGTCTGCTTTTGAACAACCAACATTTCAGCATCTTTTCTCTTTATCTTGTTGTGGTTCCTACAGTCAGTTCTTGTGTAACTTGTGCATTTGCACCATGTGATATCACCCACCTCCTCCTGGTCCATCTGTTCACGCAAGGAGACTGCATGGGGTTATTTTGTGTGCCAGTGCTGACTCTGGCTGATTGTGTCCATCTGGTCACAGGGTGGTAAAGAAAATGGCCTCTGTTAAAGGTAGCAAGTCAATAAGAGCTTGTTCGACAGGTCGATGAGGAATTTCATCTGGCTCTGGTGCAGAGGCGTATAAGAACAGTAATAAACTACAGCATGCTGTGGTGAATGAGGATAGGACAGCAGGGGGAAATGCATTACTTGAACTCATGTAATGAACAGATCTTCTCTGTGACATGTCTGCTTCGAACTGAACCTTCAAATTTATTCATCAAATTCCAAAAACAGCCAAGAAGTAATTAGTAGGGAATGTGTTTTGACACATTTATTTTTATTCTCATTAAAATGCACTGGCAGATATGCTTGAGAGCAAGATGCTGAAACTTGTTTGCAGCAGATTTTCTTGTGCTGTGTTCATAAAAACCTTGATTATTGAGTTTTCAAGGAGTGGTATGATTTATGTCCTTGCTTCCATTATAATACATTACTGCACAAAGCTACTGATTCAGCTTAACATAGTAATAAGAGCTGTGGCAGTGTGTTGCTGTAGTGTGTTATATTTCAGTATCACATCATTTTTACCAAGGCCAACACTGCATTCAGGATTGTTTTTTTCCTGTTAATATTAACTGTACTATCTCACATTTTCTCTCCGCATTAACTGATTTTTTTGTTCGCCTTCTCAGCACACACTGCAAATTAGCTCAACTGTGGCTTTTATGTCCTGGGAACAGTGTTTACAGAGAGAATAAATGAAACAGGGGGACCTGAGTGCCTCAATCAATATTCCAGCAAGAAGCAGGGCTTGACAAAAATGTTGCTTTAATCTGAAATCCAAACAAACTGGCTCGAAACTAAAACACAGACAGAGAGAACATCTGGTGAAGGTATAAGTAAAGCGGCTGGATTGAAAATGTGTGAAGTCAGGGGTAATGTTGAAACGGTATATTACAGCTGTGCCTTTTTTTTCCCACTGAAAAGGAAATAGTCTGTAAAATTGTTATTATTAGAGAGGTCAGTGGATTTCTATGACTATTGTGCATTTTTTTTCAACCTAGTGAAAAAAAACAACTTGTATTAAACGAATCATTCAAGATCATTGCTTGGCAGGACCTGTTTTCACCAGAAACATGTTTTAATTGCTGTTTATTGCCAAGCAGCCACCAGTAAATAATGAAGGTAAGTTCTAAATAACAAAAACTACAGCTTCTCAAATGGCTCTTATACTGAGTTAAACCTTGTATTTCTCATATTAAAATGCCCAACTTTACAGCAGAAACAAACATGTTAGCAGCCAAAGCAATTTTTGTCTCTTTTGTCTATGAATTAATATCTAATGCAGCTATTTTTATACATATTAAGAAATAAATTGACAAATAACTAAGAGCAGCTTTAAGTGACAGGCAAGTATTAAACGTGAACAGACTCCTCAGGTTCTCAGTTGGATCCATTCATTGCACATCATAGGGCTACAAAAATCCAACACTTTTAATAGTGTGTTTATTTTTGAACTTTTCTAAATAGTCTGAGTGTATTTGGTTTCCTTGAATTACTATGAGTTTTGGTTTCATTCTTGTTTTTTGTTTGTTGTTGCTTTCTCTTACACAGTCCTTGTTTCCAGCTCCTCACATACCACCTGTGTTCTGTTAGTCATCAGCACACCTGTTGCCACTCACTTATCTCCCATCCCAGAGTATATACGTATTTTTCTTGCTTTTGTTGTTAAAAAGTATTGCTGAGTTCCTCTTCATGACTGGATTTGGGTCCTTCCAACTATTCATCATCAACCAAACGTGACAACATGGCATCAACTTAGGCAGGTTTCATACTTTAAAATAGTAGTTTATGACATGGTGAATACAGATTTACATTCACATTCCACGATCAGGACATATTTTGAGTTTGAGAGCGTAACAGGACCAGATAAATCAACTTCAATGGCCAAGTTTCTGTTAATAAAGTATGATCTTTTGAGCAATGGCGAGGCCCTTCTGTGTGTTTCTGTTCAGTAACATGGTTTTGTAGATGGTAATGTCAGTCTGTCAGCGGTTCAGATGTCTTTTGTCCAAACTGAAAAATCTCTGGATAAAACTGCTCGACTGATTGACATGGCATTTAGAAGATGAAACCCTCTGACATTAGTATTTGACTGAAGTTCCATTATTTCAACTTTAAATGCATCGGATGAATTCCAGTGAACTGCTGACAGTTTTATTCCCTTCAGAATGAATACTTGGTAGCTCGTTTCCTTTTCATCTTTTACCATCAGCACAAATTTCAAATACTTGTCAACTGTTTGCCTGATAACATGTCAAATTAAGATGAGAACCAGCAGTTATTTGTGACATTAGGGTGTAAACTTCGCTATGCCTGAGCACACCATTTGACACCAATTTAAAATGCACAGTACTTGCTATTAACGCCTGTCAACTATTAGGTTTTTGCTGTTTTATGAGACTATTGACTTTGAGAAATGTATACAAATCACTTGACCTACACTTGATAAACCACTTCCTGACACAAAGCTTAATTTCTAGTCCAAGTATGTCTTTCCCTCCCTATACAATCATCTTTTAAAGTCTTTGCTACACCAGTAGACCATATTTTTTCATTTTATGTAGGAGTTGATAAATGAGAGAGTTTAGATTGAAACATGAGGGTTTCAGTCAAACCATAAGCTACCATTATAAATCACCATACCATCTGACCTTCTTCCCTCCCTCTGCTCTGCCTTTTGGCAACACTGCTCTGCTGCATGAAGTGATTAATTCCCTATCAAATAATATACCATGCTGCTGTTAGAATCTGGCTCCAGCTCATGCTGTAATTACTGTGGTGTGTCACAGCCCTGATATGCTAGTTCAGGAAAGGAGTCACCACATGTCATAACACAAAGCCCCTATTCTTCCCTCACTCTAATAGATATGGAACAGAATAAATGCATTCAGTTCTGGACAGCTTCTTATTACAAACACACTACAAAGATCGAAGGATGTATTTGTCTTCAGGTGCTGCAGTCAATCTGATTTCCATTTGCTTTTATTTGGCATTGATTTCATTCAAGGCCACAACGGTGCCGCTGTACGCCTCAGTGGATTTTATATCTGACGTGTAAAACAGAATATTCTACCGAATCATTTTCCTTCTTCATGGCTTTGTACATGGACTACAATATACTCTTTCACTGTCAATACCAAATTAAACCAAATTGACAATTTCAATGTGCTAATTGAAGTTTCATTTGAAAATAAAATACTTCAGACAGAACATATCAAACAAATGAACATGAAGAAATGCAAAATCAATGACAGATATGGTCATTAAGGGTTTCCAGTTTCACCACTAGTTCTTTACAGTTCCAGGCACATACCCTGTAAGTACCACATACATATCAGGTAAGCACCAGGTATGTATTGGATAAGTACCATGTATGTACCCAGTAAGTACCAGGTACTTATCAGGCTGTATTATGTATTGCTACCAAATCATTTTACTTGACTATTTTATATAAAAACTCTGATAATAGTAGCCAGTATGTACCATGTACGTACCAGGTAAGTACCCAGTTAGTACTTGGTAAGTACCTCAAATGTATCCAGTTAAGTCAAGGAGTTCAATCAAAATCACTGCTTAAAATGAATCTGACTAAAGATTCAGCTGCAGAAAGATGTGTGAAGTGTTCTTGTTAAATGTTTTTGCATAATATTTACTTTGAGCTCTACTTGGGATTTTACCATGTTTCCGAGATCTGAGATACTTTTGCATATAAGGCTGGAACAACACAATGGATTAATTATCCGTTCTATAAAATGTCGGCATACATGTTGCCCCTGGTATCGAAGTTGGATTTGGAACAAATAAACATCTTTCTTTCTGAGACAACTGCTGACTCATTTATAATCACTCTCATTATCAATATGGATCCATCTATTTTGATATGCAGTTGAGAATTTCTAATTTGCACCATGTCTGCTCTGTAACACTTGCAGCACAGAACACTGTGATCAGTGTAGCTGCTGTTCCTGTGTTACTCTCCTCACAGTGAGAATGATGCTCATTTGGCTCATTTTGCACCTTATAATCTTACTGAAACATCATTTATGTCTGCGTGATAGATGTACAAAGACCTCAGAAGATGCTGTAGCTACTGCATGCACCGTGAAAACAGAACCACAATTCAATACAGCACCCTCCTGTTCTCAGTGTCAGTCTGTATCTCAGTCTAATTCAGCCTGTCCCTTCTCAGCATAAGGAGATTTTAGTTTGAAACTCTGGCATGAAAGTCAGGAAACAATTTGTATTTCTTCAAGGGATGCCAGACCTTGAATTATTTTAATTTGCCATTTTGGATTTTCTGCTTAAAATTTCAATATGCTTACATTTTTTTTCTACATTTTCCAATGAAAAAAAAAATTGCATTTCATCAGAAAGTCCTGAATAAACCATCACAAAACTAATTTGTGATAATCTTAAGACCTCATAAATCATAAAGTCCCAAAGAGACTTTCATAAGAAAATTCTGAATTTTATTTCTCATAACTTTTTAGCCTTATCCCTTTTTTTTATGCATGGCTGTGAGTGCCTGATTCTTGAATGTAGAGTGGGGAAGAAATGGGTTTTTCAGGCACACACATCAGGCAAAGTGTTGTAGAGGCCTGAGTAATTGCAAACAAAACTGTAGTGTCATTGCGTTTAAATAATAAGCATGTAATTGTTAGTTTCCCTGGAGAAAAAGTGCCCCCGATAATGTTAAGATCCACTGGAACAGAAATCAATGTCATGCTGTCCCAAATATATCTTGTTTGGAGCCTGAGTGTCTGCCAGTATTTAAAAGGTGTTTATCTGTAAAGACAGTGTCTTTTCATCCATACAGAGTATATGAGCAATGTTGTGACAAATGTCAGGTGGCTGTATGAAAACAGCACAAGTTATAATATTGGTACTCTAAAAACAGGAGATCCAAATTGGAAAACTGTCCAGTTGTGTAAAAAACATTGTCTGGGATTCAATAAATCTCCCACAACTATGAGTCCTTTGTTTAATTATGAAGTCAAACAAATCCCTCTACAAGAGATACAGTGAACATATCTCTTTTATAACCAAACAGATTGATCTATAATAGAAGGATTTAGTGTCAAACTTGCTACCATGCGGCTAACAGCGAGAAAAATGTGTTTGCAGTCCATCATACTTACCACAAACATATGCATCAGCATTACCAGCTGCTAAATACTGTTTTGCCTTCTTAATATTTTTTTGGTGTTGTGACAGACAACCACAAAAAATACCTATAGCTGATGCAATGGAGATTATAAGAGCTAAGCATATTGGAACTCCAGAGAGAACCTGCATCTCCTCAGGAATATATGCAACAACTGGTGTATTGTTGCCTTGAGTGAGTGTCCCATTTCAAAGGGGACTATTTCAACCACTAACTTTTGCAACATCTAATTAAAGGCCAAGTGCACACTCAAAATAATAAATGTAGGGATTGGACCTTAGTCTAGTCATAATATTTATTTATTGATCTAGATTTTATTTAAAAAGATAAAAACATTCATATTCCAGGCAGCTATTCTCCTTCACCACCACATTCCCTTATCAGCTGAAAATGTTTGCCTGACTGTAGTTTAAGGAGTCACTGAAGTGTGACCATTCTGATATACATCAGGCATTGTGGGCCAGCATGTAGCAGAAGTCTCAAAGGGGGTCGAGGCATGAGCCAATCAGAACCTGACAGCCGTGCCCCGATCACACTCTGATAAAAGGTTAACCTTCTGAAGTATAAAGGAATGTTTTTGTCCCAGATGGTCGTTTCACTGAGGACAAAATTAGTGTGGAGCTCCAATGAAGTCATTACCCTTATTGTAAATCTTAAAAATGTTAACTAAAATATTGCCATTACAATCAAAGACACTTTTTACTCTTTTTTTGTCAAAATGTACTGCTCACCTACAGTAATTCAATATATTCTCATTCTCACTCAGCTCACAATACTTTCCTACATCCCTGTCTTATTTAATTTTTTTTCAAACACCCCTTAAATGTTCAGTTTTAAACTACACAGCATCTGGACACACCATCTGGACTTTATATTGTTTGTTATCATGATGTTCTAAAAACATTCTCCAGCTCATTAAAAATTGCTGCAGTAGATTTTATTACAGATTTCTCCTCCTGTGCCCTGTGAAAAGGTTTTTTTCTAAAGCAGGTGAAATGATCTCCAAAAAAAGAATCCGTCTGAAGTCCAGTACAGTGGAGAAGCTGTTTTTGAGCACAAACAAATAAAAAATGTGTCCCCAGTATCATAAGCACCGTTTCAGAGTCACGCAAGCACATTCACATCAGAACTCTTCCTATTTTTCCCATGCACTTCCCCTTTTAAACCATCACCATAAAGACAGATTAAGATCATTTGCACATCAAATTTAGACTTTGAGGTAATCACAAACATGATTTTTTTTTTCTTTTATTTAACTTAAAGCTTCACAAACCAGTCATGTCATTATAATCCATCTACCTGTACATTTATAGTCCACTTGATGGCACAGTAGAGCAAATGAAGCACGATGGCGTGTCGAATCATGAATCGAGCTATTAGATGGAAAGCCTCAGTGCATCATGAAGCTTCATCTCACCATCACTAATGTGCAGACTCATACTCAAAGGAGCTCAAAAGAAAAACTAATTTATAAAAACCAGAAAGGAATGAAAACAAAAGGCTGACGTGGCAGCAGCTAAAAAATAACAAGTAACAAAAATTCAGTGTTTCAAAGACACGGGCGAGAACTCCGCATACATATTTGAATGATTTGTGATTTGCCAAAAACCAGACAGCACATGGAAGTGACAACAAACCAACAAGTGTGGAAAATGACCGGGTTTTAAAGGCTGAGGATAACGAGGGAGTGGAACTAGGTGACTGATTGGTAACGTAGGACAGGTGTGGGTGGTAGAGGCAGGCTGATGAGTACTGAGTAGAGGAAAGTGAATGATGGCAAGAACAGAAGGAGCAAAACTGAACAAGAAATAAAACAGAACTATAGAAACACAAAAAAATAAACCCAATGCAAAAGAAACTTAAAGAATAACTCAAACAAACCCCAAATCTTGACACCTAATTCTGTTAAGTTGTGTAGGTGCCTAATTCAAATTGTGCTAATAAAAATGAAATAGACAAAAACAATTACATGCTCACAATTTTGAGCGTTTACATAATATACTTGGTAATGAGTCCAAGTTGAATTGTCCCCAAACTTCTTGTGATATTTTAAAACTTGCTGTATGATCATAAAAATTTAAGCATCCACCTAAGCCAAACAATGCTGACAGCAGAAAAGTATTGTCCCAAAAGATGCTAAACACAAATTTTAAACTTTGAAAAGCCAAGTACTTATTGTTAAGTAAGGTAGCTGGTCCAGAAATTTAGTTGTATCATTTCCTACCATGTGCAGAAAAGCAAATGAAGCATGAACTTATTGTTCTTTGCTCACTTGCACTGACCAAAAGAAGAACATCTTGGGAAGCTAATCTGTAATATATGTCTCTGTTTTTCCAGCATTTTCAATTAGCAGTTACTAGTAGCAACCAATTTATAAGGATGACAATGGCATGTAGTTTTTAGACCTATCACTTGGTATCACACTGAATTACCTGAACCCAGTTGTTAGATGGATTATACAAACTTTTACAAAAACACTCATGGTCCGCATAAAATATATTCCAAAGACAAGGAAAATCTGTCTCCTGAAGAGAGAAGCACATACAAAGTTTGTACCTTTTTTTACAGAAGATTTCTTTACAGATTGAAAAGACTGGTGCAACATTTCAGAGGTTCACAGATTATTTTGTATATTCTAACACTGTCTTTAGATACAGAGCAATGAGGATTACAGTTGTAGTATTGGACTGAAGTATTTTGAGTTACTGGATGGGAATAAAAATGCTAAAACTGTGGTAAACCTTCAGTAATTCCGGTCACAGAAAAGGCCTTGTGGTTACTTGTCTTAATATGTAATATGCCTATAAGTGCTTATTTTAATGAAATCCAAAAGAAAGAAAGAAAGAAAAAAGATACCCAAATCATAAACTCCAGACAAAAACAAAAAAATCCAACACAAAATTTGTATTAACATTAAGCTAGTGCCCCT
>JAOXNZ010000098.1:14573218-14583667 GCA_028566095.1 Kryptolebias brasiliensis | reverse complement strand
TGTACACACGCTCCACCATGCGACTCCCTTGGATATTTGTGCCAAGCAGTCCTTGTGTAGTCCTATTGTAAGAGCATCAGTAGGTTAACTTCTTCCCCCCCCCCCACACACACACAAAAGCCTGCAGCTAAAATCCATCACATGGCCACTTTAGATTTGATGTGCACCATTTCTCTCCCTGATTCTTTAATACCACTAATAGGTGAAAGTGTACAAAATCAAACCTCAAATGGCTTTAAGGCACTGTGGTACAGTATATTGGAACTCCTTCTACTGCATTATGTAAACTTGGATTAATGATTTTGAAATCTCCTGGCATTTTTCAGAGTTTGTTAGGGAAACTGAAGGTTTATTTTTCTTTTGACTTAATCCAGAATATCTTGGATTTTGCTATCATTAGTCGTTCTAGGCAGACCACCCAAGACAAGGTCTGCCAACCTCTGGGTGTGGATAAAAATGTGTGGGCTAATGATCTAGGTGGGTCCAAGGAAATAAGTCCTTTCTTTCATCGAGGTATTAAGCCCAGGTAGACATCTGCCTTCAGATAGACAAGTAGCATTTTTTAGCAGGAGCAGCTCTTAATAAGACTAATTGCATCTAGTTAAGTTACTGTAATTAAAGATTAATGTATTTGTAATTTAAATACCTTACAATATCCATGTATTTTAGTTATACATATTACTAATAAAACGGCTAGCTGCACTCACCAGACACTTTATTAGGCACACCTTGCTAGAACCAGGTTGCACCCCCTCTGCCTTCAGAACTGCCTTAATTCTTCATGGCATAGATTCAACAAGATGTTGGAAACGTATCTCAGAGATTCTGGTCCATGTTGACAAGTTAGCATCACACAATTGCTGCAGGTTTGTCAGCTGCACATCCATGATGTGAATCTCCTGTTCTACCAGAACCCAAAGGGACTCAATTGGATTGCGATCTGGTGGTTGTGGAGACTGTTGGAGACCAGTGAATCCAGACCCATCCAACCAGCCAATGTTTTCCCAGTCTCTTATTGTCCAATTTTGGTGAGCCTGTGTGAACTGTAACCTCAATTTCCTGTTCTTAGCTGATCAGAGTGTCACCTAGTGTGGCTTTCTGCTGCTGGAGCCCACCTGCTTCAAGGTTGAATGTTTTGTGTGTTCAGAGATGGTTTTCTGCAGACCTTTGTCTGTAACGAGTGGTTATTTGAGCTACTGTTGTCTTTCTGTCATCTCAAACCAGTCTGCCCTTTCTCCTCTGACCTCTGACATTGGCGAGGCTTTTTGTGCACACAAATGCCACTCAGTGGATACTTTCTGTTTTTAGGATCATTGAGTTTAAACCCTAAAGATACTTATGTGTAATAATCCCAGTAGATCAGCAGTTTCTGAAATACTCACACCAACCCATCTGGCACCAACAACCACGCCACATTCAAAGTCACTTATATCCCCTTTCTTCCCCAATTTGATTCCCATTTCAAACTTCACCAAGCCTTCTTCACCATGTCTACATGCCTAAAAGAATTGAGTTGCTGCCATGCGATTGGCTGATTTATTTATTAACTTTTATTTAACCAGATGATTAGGTATTTGTGTTAACAAGCAATTGAACAAGTCTGGAAAAAAGTGAAACAATCACTTTGTTACTTACTTAGGAGTCCTTCCAGTTCTTTACGTCGCCCCCTCTTAATTCTCTCTCAGTATTTCTTCTCTAGTTTTTGATGCATTGAAACTAATTTCAAATAGTGGTTGACACTCAAGGACCAATCTATGCTGTTTATATTCCTATTCCCTGCAGACTGTTTTATAGAATGAATAATTCTGTCTAAATAAAGCTCCTCAAGTCATCTGAAAGTCTATACTTTTCACTTCTAATATCTTGCTGCGCTTGTTATTAGGTTATGTTTTAGTCTGGCTTAAATTTAAGTTATTTTTGCAAATGATTTATGAATTGAGATTTCTATGTTTAGCCTCCCCTTGAAAAGTGCGGGCTTCTTAGATGTGTGAATAAATGATAAGGATGCTTTGAGCAGGCTTTTTAGAGCTGATGTAGATCACTGATTTAATAAATGTGTGTTACTTTTTTTTCTTTTTTTAGCAGACATCCACATGAAGAGACCCTGTGAATGTGATTTGTCAAATGTGTCAAAGCTTTTTATTTTACTGAGCTGATTCATCACCTAGAATTATGTTCTTCTGATCTGATCAGTGACTTATTTTTTTGCAAGGAGCGGTGATGTAGAGGTTTTCGTTTTCAACTTTAACAGTCCGCTTTTGTTTTTAGCAATACCTTTTTTTACTGCTAATGGATTTGATATTGATGCATCCTCTTTGTTCTGTGTTTAATTTGATAGGTTTGATTGGTATATTTGGATCTCCAGCGCTTTGATCATCGAGTTTCTTCCTGAAAAACACAGGCTGGAAATCAGTTTTCACTGTTTCAGAGATGGAGAGTTATGATTCCAGATTGTTGTTTGCTTCATTTATTTATAGTATAGGTAGTATTTGAAATTAAAATGCAACAGGTTTTATGACAATTTGGTTGTTTTTCACATTGTCACATTCATGGATAAACAAAGTATAGCCAAGTGTTCCTGAAGTGTTGCTCTCATCTGAGTCAAAGCTCAGGTATGTGAAAGGGAATGTTTGTCTTTTAGTTCTTAGTGTTTGCATTAATAAGAAGGTTTAACCAGCATGCAGACAAAGAAACTGAGAGCTTGGTCAACCATTATGTCATGTGTGGTGGGAAGGTTGACATAACTGAGCAGTTCATGTTGTAAGTAATAATCCTTGATATTGTTGAATATAACATTTTTTTATTTTGATAACCTACCCCAAACTATCACATTGTTTGGCATCTCAACCTCTAGCAAAGCTGTTCACCTCTGCTGGCTAGACTGTAACAACCAGACTGGGGAATTTGGAGCTAAAATGAAGTGAAAAGGGGAAGTGAAAGCACTTCAGAGTTACTTCTGTTTGTAAATTTTCAAGTGTCTTATGATTTTTTCTTTCCCGTTTATTTAATGAGAGATACTTTCTGATATGGATGGGCTATTATAAAAATGCAGCTTAGTTACTTTGTAATTTCTTGGTCATTTTTGTTAAGTGACACCTTTTCAAATTGTGGCTGCTGTGTCTGTTTCACAGATTTGTTTAGAGTGAAGAGGATTTGATGTAAAGTGGGTCTACAAGAAAGCTCAAAACCTTCGCTGTTTGCTGCTATGAGAGTAAATCTCTGGCAGTTCTCAAAGGACGTGAGCCACAAACTATTTTAGGCTTTTCCCAGCTGTGGAGGGTGATCCCGAGGGGTGGATAACCAACCGCTTTCACACAGTCATGAGTTCAGTCTGTATGTTTAGTTAATGATCCTGAATCCATACAGTTTTCTAATTAGGGATTTTATCTCTCAGCTATGCTGGTGTTAAAGTTTAAACTAGTCCTGAATGGCATGTCTCATCTCTTTGACAAGGTATATTACATGCATCAATGCAATGATAAGTTATCTGAACTCTCCTCAGCTCAGGGGTCGAGCCTGCACTCTGTCAGATAGCATCACTTTCCCATCATCCGGTCACCCTTGTGTCCACACTTCCTGTCTCACAGCTGGCCTGCCAAGTCTCCCATGACCCTTTGCTGTTGTTTTGTTTTGGGAGAATCTCGGACAACGGGGATGAAAGTCAGTCTCATGGGCTATTAGCTGATGTGGTTCAGTGTGGAAAAGAGCACAAGCTCCTTAGTCCATTGAAACGTGCGTGTGATGCAGACCTGACTTGTGGCTAAAACGCTAGTTTTGGTATAAGTTGGAGGAAGTGCTGCGCTGCCAGAGAGGCTGAGTTAGCAGCTAGAATACAGAGCACATTCCAGAAGGCAGCAGAGCCCTGTGATTTTAGCAGGCTGTCACAGGGATTAGGTTACCCTGTCTGCCTCTGTGAGCTCATGCTGTTGCTGTCTCAGTGCCTCAGCAGTCCTGCTGAGCAGAATGACACCATTTGTTCTCATCGTGAGGGGAAACGAGGATCCATATTTGTTCTGTTGTTTAATCTGTACTATATCCACCTGATGTGACCTAATGCGTACAACAAACATGTCACGCCAGTGGTACATGCACCAACACAGTTTTATTTTCTGTCTCTCATGCTTGCCTTTCAACTAGCATCCTAATAAAGTTGAAATACCACACAGGCCACTAGGTGCGCTCTTCGACTAGATCTCAACTCAATTTTCCTTCCCCATATGCAGAAACACATGAGGTTATGGCAGCAGCTGTAGAGACAGCAGGATGTGGTGAACTCCTGTTTTTTCATTGTAACTAAAAAACTGAAAAAGTTGCACCGTGCATCTCTTATACACAAATGACATGCATTTGTAGATTTTGGTTTATAGAATCAAGCGAGCATGTCAAAATTTATTATGTATTTTAAAAATGTTAACATTAGATTTGAAGTAGATTTAATGGGAAACAGTGTTTGTACTCTTGAGAACAGGACTGGCCACTTCTCAGTGCTGCTGCTAGAACAATAGATAAGATACTACCTGCTACTTAATTGTTTACATCCCTGAGTATTGCTTGACTTTTCATGCCACAGATGCATATTCCTATTGTGTATTCCTGTTTTGTCTTGTGGTAATATGTGTAGTCATGTTCGTGTTCTAGTTCAGTCTATCATGTGTGAAACATAGTTTTACCCTTATTTTATGTTGCAACAGGCCTTTTTCCCCCCATGTTTGGGGGGGAAAAAATATGTAACTAAGGCTGCTTTCTGCACAAATTATTAGATGGTTTTAACTGTAATATCTCAAAAATGTAAGTTTATTTTGTCTTCTGAATATTTGGTTTATTATTATAAATAAGACTGACAACAAAACTAGAGCGACAGAGAGCTCTTACTCTGCTGAATTCAAAGCCCTTTGTAGCAGTTTTAAAAAATTGACATGTATCTGCTTCTAATTGTAGTTTTTGTTTTGCTCATGCTGCAGCTTTTTACCATATAATTTTAAATTTAGTCATCGTAGTGTAAAGTCCACTTCTGCGCTGCTAAGGGGGTTGTGACAGAGACAAAACAGTCAATATATGTAAGGGTAAGCTAGCATCACATCTTGATGGTGTGATGTGGTGATGGCAGTTTGTGCGAACATCCAACTATAGGATTTAGATATCTGACACATGTTGGATGCATAGTGCTTAGATGTTGACCAACACTTGTTTTTTCTATTGACAATGATGATTTTTAGAAATCAGGGCTGGTCACAGGAAGCTGGTTGTAGCAGCAGCTGCTTCTACATCTTCGTTTTCCTACTTTGTAATTGATTAAGTAAGCACAGGCATGACTCATTGACATTTTTTTCTTTTTAAATGGCCAATATTGACTGGTTTAATTGATCTATTTCCAATCGAGCTACATGCCAGTGTTGTTGAGTTATACTCCATGCCTCCTATGGTTCCACAATGTCAGTTATTTGTGTAATCCCTATTGTCAAAGGACACAGCTGGCTTGATTGGTGCATTTATAAATGCCCAGAGGCAGCTTTAGGAGGGGCTCATTTTTGTTTCAATATTGCCAAACTGTTTTATGACATGACTTTAAATCACAGTACAATGATCTTGCAAAACCCTGCACTTTTCAAAGACCAGTGATTTTGACAACTTCTCTAATGTTACATGTGTTCTGGACGTCCTTATTAATATTCATAGAGGTTGCACAACAAATGTATGCATTTGCTTTATCCCAGACATTTGTGTTTTTTTACTTGTATATTGTTTAAACTCCATTTTAAAAGGTCATTGGCTATTTGAAAAACATCATTCATTACATTTGTTGTTTTTTATTCTGAAAAATAGACTGTATTTTAGGAGCATAATTCAAAATTTCATAATTTATTCTAAAACCTTTCTTAAACCTTTGATTTGATTTCATGTCTTACAATACATTTGGTTGTAATCTTGTCAGAAGAATTATTTATCAAACATTTTATACTGGTATCCCTTGTGTTGCTATTTGCACCTTTAGGTTACTTTAGAATGAATTGCTTTATGTGTCAAAGGTTAAAATCAAAACAAATGGTAACAGTGTAAAGTTGCTGTACTCCAGATGAGATGACAAAATGATGCTGGTTTGAATTTACCCTTACTTGTTGATTCTGCTTGGTATTGGAGTAAATGGTGATCCATTTTGAACATGAATGTGATACTATTTGAGCAGTTTGACCCGTCTAACCTGGAATTTAGTGCTTTGGTGTGACGACTAGCCTTGGCTCAGTCTGCAGCTGCGCGATTACCTCAGAGCATCTGTCAACTTACTGTTTGATCTTCCCTCACATCTGCACTGTCTTAAGTCACTGTGACACTGATGTGCACCTTGTGCTCAGCCACCTTAGATTTAAGAACGTAAAGACGGTCGGAAAAGGTGAGCCTAAGATACAGAATTCAGTCTGAAAACGTGAGCTTGTTTAGAAAGGAAACTCCACTGATGGTTCTAGTGTGAAATGGTTGGAAAAGTGTAGAGTGGAAAAACGACAGTTAGGGAGGGATGTCGTAAAGGGAGATGGAGCACATATACACTCTTGTCTGCCTCCTTGGCAAGCAGCTATTTAGTCCAGCCCAGGGAGTGGAGAGATTGTTGCTTTTGTCTGCGTGAACGAGGCACTCGAGGAGAGTAAATCAGCTCTTTGTTTTTGTGTGCCGCTCCCTTGTATGTCTTCCAGTGTTCACTAATGTAATTATTGATGGAAAAGAAGCAGGCAATAACATGCCATAAGATTAAACCACAGTGTACAGTGTATGTTATTTGGTACATTGAGTCATCCCACCTCCCTTGTTTATTTTATTTAATGTAAGTTCTGTAAATTTCAGTGAGCTTTTTTTATATCTTTGTCACAGCTGACACTAAACATGCCTGACTGTAAAATAACATTTTAAAACTTTATTTTCTTGGAAAGAACAGATTCCACTCGACATCTTGATCTTTTCTTTAAGAAACAAAAACACTTTTTTCTTGCCTTTGGTTAATCATGCTTGGTTGCCTCTGTTCATGTTTGCCTAAGATCAGGTTCTGTGCCCATCTCAAGGCCAGCTGTGACTGAAACCTAGACACTACTGCTGCTCCAAATAAAAACCAAGAGCTCTCTATCAATGAAGTCAGTGTCTAGTCCCTAAAGTCAGATGGGAGGGGGAAAAGGTGAAACTTCATCCACTCCCATGACATCAGAGCAGCTAAACAGCCACTTCAGTAGTCCCTCACTCCTTCAGTGCTGACCCAAGTATCTGCAGTGTTAAGATAAGCATAACACGACTGTCTTAGTGGTTCTCTAAGTCATAAGACTAGTTGTTGTGAATGTGATCATTGTTCTTCATGAACAAACTTTCACATAGATCTCTAAAACCATAAATTTAGATATTAGGATGTCTGACACTGCAGGCAATAGAGCCCTGATCATTTGTAATCCAGTTCATACAAGCACTCCATTTGCAAAGGCTGCTTAAATGAGCATATTTCTAGGCCAGGGCTAAATTTAATACAGTATCCTATCATTAGAACCCAGTGAGAGATTTCCAGTTCATGATGTAGCCTCATTGCTAATGCAAAATATACTTCCCTCATTAGAGTAACCTTTGCCATCCTCCTGGTTTATGTTTCATAGCCAACACAAACAATCGTTGTGCTGCTCCTCGTAGGAAATCATCCCTTGTGGAAATTTAGAAAGAATAGAGATTCCAAAAGATTAGTTTTTGTTTTCTGACAGCTGTTGGTGTTGGAAGACTGGAGAGAAAACCAATGTATCTGTTATTTCAAGAATACAATTGGTGGAGGGAAATTCTGTCTGAGAAGACTAAATTGTGGAAATGGGTGCTGGAACGTCCGCAGAATTCACACGTAGCTGCATTATATTTAAATAAATCTGTCCACACCTTTTTGGCATGATTATACAACAAATAAACAGTATTATGTTGACAGCTTTGTTAAAACAAATACAATCTTTGAGCTGATTTGTGATTTTCTGTTCTCTCCTTCTTCTTCTAGATCAGCAGAAGCTCCAGAGCCTGTGAAGTTTTCAGCTTTGATGCAGAACAGGTATGACTATTTATCTACTGACAATTTCTAAATTTAGCTTTAAATTTGTCATCTACATTTTAAAGAGTGACATGTGCATGGAGACAGAGCAAATTGAGGGTTATGAACATGTAAATAGCTTTTTGAATGATCAATGTAGAGTAAGATTTTTTTTCTTTTCTGACTAGACTTACCAAGCTAATGGCTGCTACTTGCAAGTGCAAATAACCACAAAAAAATCTGACGTTCATTTTAAAGTGTCTCTTTCTCAGTTTACCTAGTGCAAGATGACCGAAGAGGTGATTGTCATCGCCAAGTTCGACTACATGGCCCAGCAGGACCAGGAGTTGGACATCAAGAAAAATGAGCGCCTCTGGCTACTTGACGACTCCAAGTCCTGGTGGAGGGTCCGAAATGCCACCAACAAAACTGGCTTTGTACCGTCCAACTACGTGGAGAGGAAAAATAGCGCAAGGAAGGCTTCTATTGTCAAGAATCTGAAAGACACTCTTGGTAAAACAAACAAACAAAAGAAACAAATTATTGTTTTCTAAGTTTTGTTGGCGTTGATTTTTACAGGGGGCTGATAAGTAATAATCTTTAGGCATTTTGGCTTAAATTCTTCCAATTATCTTGTTTTTATGAAGAATATCATATTCTAGTTTACCAACATAAACTTTAGTACTCTAAATATCTTCAGTCTCAAAGGATTTTGACTGTAGGCTGACACGGCCTGTACCTCCATATGAAGTTTTCTTTTTAGATGGATTTTACAAGAGTTATCTAGGCCAACTCTTGTTCTGGTTTTGACCACATTACAGTGATTATATAATGTATTATGTGACAATGATGACAAAATGAAGCTACCGTTCTGATGTCTGATTGGTTAAAATGCAAACAGCTACTTTCTTCTCACCCTGCACTTAGATTGAGACTTCTATATCTGAGGGTCTTTTCTGATTCTTTTATCCAATCATTTATTCAGGTAAGGAAGTTGTTTTTAGATTTTAGAAAGGACACATTTTGTCTCTGTACTATGGTAATGATTCTGGCCATTTCTATCTGCCAAAAGCTTCGTATAGCTTCCAATTCTCTGCGTTCATGCCAAGGTTACTGTTTGTCTCTGCATAACTCTTCTTGATGACAGATATTCATGATAATTTGTGATACGCACATGGATCGCTGGCATCCAGTCTGGAACACAGATAACTTGGCGTTAGACCTGCCTATGGTCTTGCAGTTTGATTATTTCTTTTGTGTGTTTTTTATTTTAAAGCTTTATCTTTAGTGTGGTACACCTTATGCTGCAGGGGCTCTTCATATTAATCACAAGTGTAATGGTTTGGTTGGTATACTTGTTTAGCTAGTTCCCATTAGGTTGTATCCTAAAAAATCTAAACGCAAACTAATAGGAGGGACTTCAGGCTGTTGTTACCGCATTAATCTTTGTCACATCATTTTATCCACATTTGATTTTAATTAGGCTTCCATGGGTTTCAGTTTATACTGACAAAAATGGAATATCACATCACACTTAAATCACACTTCAAGACTGTCAGAGAAGGTGGCCTCAAGTCTTTTGTTTTTTAACTGATGTGGTGCAGATGATGCACACCAGAACAAGGAACAAGGCGATCTGTAGGAGGAAGCCATAGGCACTAAAGTAGCATTTTTCTCTGCAGAAGAAGTAAAAAAAAGTGAGGATGTTCTTGGTACCCCTCAACAGAAATGTGTCATCCGTTTATAACTGTATCTTACACTGCAGTGTTTGTGGAGCACTTATCTCTTGGACATGTGAACTGTGTCTTCCTGTTTGCTGTAAAGGGCTTTGTGTGTGTGTGTGTGTGTGTGTGTGTGTGTGTGTTCACTTGCTATTACAATAGAATTCAGAAAAATTTCAACAGTTTCGCGCACACGGAAGTTATACACAGGAATAAGGTTATTTTAATGTTGAAATACAGCTCTTTTTGTCAGTTTTTTAAAATTTATTTTTACAACTTAATTCAATATAAGCAGTATACATATCAGTGTGTGTGCATGTGTATGTATGTGTATATAATATATATCTATATGTGGGGGTGTGTGTATACACACACACACACTTATATACAGCATTATTTTCACACTGTCTGATGTAAAATCAGAATAAACTTTTCCTGTTTTAGTTCAATTAGGATTTTAAAATTATTTCTATTTGCTAAATGCCAGAATAGTGAGCGAGAGAATGTTTTTAAGGCAATTTTTATTATTTTCTTTAAAGTCAAAGTCCCATTCCTGCTGACAGAACTGGTGGAACTGAGCCATGTTTGTAGGCCGCCTTGCTCACACATGCCAGTCAGTTTTGCCCATAAATTTTCGATAGGATTGAGATCAGGGCTTTGTGATGGCCACTCCAAAACATTGACTTTGTTATCCTT
>JAOXNZ010000098.1:14529467-14540294 GCA_028566095.1 Kryptolebias brasiliensis | reverse complement strand
TCAGGAGAGTAGCCACAGAAGGTGTCACTGCAGGGGTTACTGGAGGCTCCAAGGGCTGCAGTGACAATTTAGAAAACTGTTTATAACAAGAAGGTGGTAGGAAAACGAGAGAAATTACATTTTCTGCAAAAATGTAGTATGAATGCTGAGAGCTGAATAATTTTGCTGAAATTTGCTGATGAAGCTGAAACTGAGTAAAGCTGCAAGAAGCAAAACACTAGCTAAATGATAAAAGTACCAAAATGTTAGCTAAAAGCTAGAAGCAGCAAAAGGCTAGATAAAAGTAATTTTTTAATATTTGTTTTTATCTTCAGGTCTGCTTTTTTAAAGTTTTGTTCCGATCTTTTTACACCTTATCCTTTTGTTATCTATCTGGGTTTTTGTATGCTTTTTCCTGCTCCGTGTGTTTGTTTTCTTGTTCTTCTCTAAGACTTTCATTTCTATCTCATCTTTACGTAAAAGAGCTTTTCATTTGTAAAAGCCACTCTTAGTCTACACAGTTGAATTCTATTTGAAACTGACAGCAAAACAAAAGTAAACAAATCAAAATAGCAGTTTTAATAAAAGATGTGGTCAACTTTACAGTGTGGCAATAAGTCAAGAGTTTGCATTCTGACTAATTTTAGATACCCTACTTACTGCACCATCCAGCATCAAAGTTCCTGTTGGGATCGGCTCCAACGCAACTGGACCCAGATCTCGAGGAGCGAGTCTTTCTCCACATCCTGTTCTAAAGTTCCCAAGAGGATGAAATGCACATTTAGCAAATCAGCAGAATGCACATAGCAAAGTTTGTGTAAGACTCCAAATTCAGGCTTTAATAGACTGTAACATACGCTCGTGTGAGTGTACGCGTAGCCATCGATGTTAAAGACGGGTAGAACAAAGACGTCCATCTGGTTGAGCAGGCTGGTCATCTGAGAATCACTGCCATAGGTGGACAGAGCCTGAGGAAGATTGCGAAAACAAGAAGAAATTTGATTAAAATTACTAAAAGCTGCTAACTAAAAATGTTTGGGAAGCAGATCTCTGTTACCTCTTTGACAAACCACTGACAGAAAGCGGGGGAGATCCACTCTCTGGCGTGAATACCACAGTCCATGAAGATGGCAGGTTTAGCAGAGCTGGCCGTCTTTCCGAGCTGTAGTTTTTAAACAGATTTGTACAATAAACTACAATACCCGAATAGGTAGGACTGATATTTAAATCGTAGCTTGAATTACCTTTAGGACAGTCATGGGGCGGCCCTCATATGTGTTTCCAATCACCTGCTTGCTGATCAGATTAGGGTTGGAGGAGGAAATGGAGTTGATCCAGTTTTGGATCTAAAATATAAAAGAAAAAACAAGAGATCAAAATGTTAATAAAATACCTAAAATAAAGGATCTTCTTAGGACTGAAACTAGCACGGGTGTTGTTTTTCCCCTCTTACGTCGCTCCAGGTGTTGTACTTGCTGTAACTGTGGGCTCTGGGAGACCCTCCACTGTCAGCTTGACGCTCGATAGCAGCCTGAACATCATCAATAAGAATCCTAAAGAGAGATTGTGTCATAGCAGCACGGAGATTTGAAAATATTTTAATGATAAAAATGGGAATTTGTTTCATTTTTCACATTTGGGACTTACTGATGCTCCATATCGCTCTGTCCCAACATGGTGTATACTATGTCGAGGTACTTGGCCGGTATGTGGATGTCCACTTCGATGTCGGTGGTCACCTGTTCAGAGCTCTCAGGGCTCCACATGTCGACCTGCAGGTGGCACCAAAGTCCAATACAAATTCAGAGATTTGAACCCCAGAAATAAGCTTTCATGTTACTGAAGGATGAGATGCTATGTGTACCTACAAAGTTTGATTTGAAGAATAAAAACAGGGAAATAAAAAAAATTTGTACATCTAAATAGGCACTGAGTTTTTAATTTTATTAAAAGTATGTCAAATGTCCCCCCCATCCAACGTTAAAATACAGCTAAACCCTTTTAAGCAGAGAAGATAGTCCTGTTTGGTGAGTATGAAGGTATATAAGTACCTCAATGCTGTTAGCCAACTCCTGAATGAAGATCACATGTTCATTTAGCTTCGGCTTCAGTCTTAAGACTTTGTCTCTGTACAGAAAAAAAAGAGGAGTGATGCTATAAATACAGTAAAACATTAGAACTTATCCGGGGTTTTTACTTAATTAGCAACATACAGTATATTTTTGGGCTCTTTAAAAAGTAACCTAATATTTGTACTTTTGATAGAACTTTGATTAGATTAAATTCTGTGAATATTCTTTGAACTTTACTTTATATCTTATTAAAAATTGGCACACCTAAAAACAAAATGTAACTGCACATTTTCAACCCTAAGCTAAATCAAAAAATATGCAGATTTTTGCCATTTTCCACAGATATGACTGAAGACATGCAAACAAATTGTGTATTTGCTGCAGTAACAACGTGCCCAAAGATCCAGTAAAAAACTTGTTCTTTGCTAAGAGCTCTCTTAGAAAAGTATGCAGTTACAACAATGGCTCATCCCTTGAGTTTTGGTGGTTTTTTCTTACACTTGAATGGCTCATAGATTAGTGTTAAGTGGCTCAGTAAAGCAAACAAACATAAATATAAAATAAAATCATTTTAAAAGATGGTCAAGTAGGACTGGATTAATGACCAAAAAGTGATTTTGACAGAACTTTAGAAAGTCTGTATTTTTCAAGACTTGTAAAACTTATAGAAAAGTTTGCACCCTTTTAAGTAAAAGATAATAAAAATGAGGTGTGACTGATAACTTTAACAGTACTGTATCCACAACACTTGGAGCACACTATCAGTATTTAACAAAAATGCAAACTTACACTTCATCCGCATCATTTGGAAATATTTAGTAAAATTTATCTCTCAGTGGTAACAAAGTACAAATCCCTAATTAGCACAACTTCTGACACTTTGATAATCTCAGTGTTGAGCATAATTTACATAACAAAACAACATTTTCTTTGATAAAATGAAAAATTTACCCCTCAAAACGAGTGACGTCAGCCAGAGCAACAGCCACCAGTCCGAAAACCAATAGCAGCTTCATGTTTGCAGTAAAGATGAACTTGTCTGCGAACAGTACTTATAAGCACCAGACTGCCGCCGATCCACCAATCCTCTTCTGTGCACCTGTTTAGTGTCACTTTTTTTCTTTTTTTGTGCCACATGGAGGAACAAGAACCTTCACAATGAAGAGTCAATGATTAATAGATGTTTGTGGAAACTTCAACCTTGGTTACTCTTATTAGCAACTTTATCTTAGATCTGAAGCTATTAAAAAATAATGCACTCGTGTGTGCTTGTGTGCTCATTTGTTTGTTGTGCTTACACAATTTCTCATGAGCCACTAGTCAATTTTTCATAAAACTCTCACAAAATAACAACTACATGTACACCTACAACTAAATAGCATTTGGAGTCAATCCAGTTCAAGATGGCCACCACAGCCAAGTGACCTCAGAATAACAAAAATAGTTATAACTCAGTCAACTTTACAAACATCAAGCTTAAATTTGGTGTGATGGTAGCTGAGAGTCATCACCAACACATAATTTGAGCACTGATCATGTGAGATCTTTGTTAAAATGTTTGGCATGCAAAGCAGCAGGTTACAGGAATCCTTCCAGGAACGCTAGATTGATTAGTTTCTAATTGGAATTTTGTTGTGTATTTTTAAATCAATTCTGGAACTTTCAAACTGGTTTCACATTTGATCACCATGACAACAGTCACTGCATTTCTCAAATCTGTGAGACCTGCGAGAGGACCTCATTAACCAGCAGAAGATATTCGAGCTTCACTTTTCACAAAAATGGTAGGAAAAACTCCCATTTTACACTGTTTACTTGTTTATTTTTAGCGAGTTTACCAAAATATTCACGAGGCCCAAACCTGATTGAAACAATTGCACATTTACTATTTGGAACTTGTCTTTTTTTTTTGCAAAAACATTTTCAAGCGAAAGTTAATCACAAATTGCACAAACTAAAGTGGAATGAGACACTTGTTATTAAGTTATTTTTCAATTCTGTGATGTTCAAATGGATTTTCTCTCTGTTATTTGGATATTTTGAAATGCATCTTCTTTTATTTGATATGTCTATAGCCAGACCTATTGTGCTCATTTTAATATTCCAGAGATGAATCATGAATAGAGGAGAGAAGGAATATGAGGCTTACAGCTAAACAATGTAAGTTGCTTTAATAGTAGCCTTTTTATGCAGATTTGAGGTTTTGGTAACTCTTTTTTTTTTTGACACTCCTTTGGTTGTAGAAATTAAATTAAAACTGTTTGCTAGGAGAAATCTGAAGCATCTAAACAGATTAGACTCAAAACTGCCAGATAATGTTGTATTTATAAACGCAGGAAGAAGCTGTTACATTAATTATTTTGTAGTGTGCTTGAACAAACTCATTCTGTAATGTGTAGCATCTGGTTATACCTGAGCAATATAAACCTGGATTTAAATATTTCCCCAAAATATAAACACTTGAAATAACCTTTGAATGGGACAAGTGAGTTTATTTTCTTTCTTCCCAATGATCTTTGCTTTTAAGAACCAGTTCTGCATAAAACAGGAGAAACCTGATGAAGAAGAAAAGGGTGGCTTCAGAGACACAGCTGGATCAGCCGAAAAAGTGCACTCCTGTGAACAGTGCAGGAAGAATTTTTTGTATCCATGTAATTTGAAATCTCATCAGCTCATCCACACATGAGAAAAACCTTACCTCTACAGTGTGTGTTGGAAGAGAATCAGGCACAGAGCATCTTTCAGATACCATCAAAGGATCCACACTAAAGAAAAGGCTTAACATGTCGAACAGGGGCGAGACGAGTGTCTGTTTCTACATCAGCTAGTCAAGGTTTTAATGCATCAACTCCAAGACAAAAAAGTGTTTCAATAATATTAATTTGCATGCAGTTCAATGTGGGAAGTTTTTTTAACTGCACACACACACAACTCTACAGCAAACTATGCTAAAACTGCTGCATTTTTAAACTGTGCTGTAAAAGCAGTTTTGCACCAACTGAATAGAAGAATTTTAGAGTGCCTAAAGCCTAAAGTGAAGCTTCATTTTATCATAATGATGCTCTCAGTTATAATGTTACCAATAGATAAAACTGATAATAGACAACATGTTTTAGTCTTTGACCACAAAGGTTAAAACTCTGTTATTTTACAAGTTAAGATGATCTTTGCTAAAAACTCTGGGATGAAAGGCGGCGAGCAATATGCATTCCTTCAAGGAATGCTGGGCCTTAGTGGACAGATGTTTTGTCAATGACTAGTAAAGATAATTTGTCCCCTTTTGAGGTAATAAAAAGTAAAACTCATGGCTGATGTTTTTAAGTTTTATTTATATTTTCATATATTCACAAAATGTACACTTACAGAGTAAAAAAACACTATCAACACTTTTAAATACAACGTAGACATTGACAAATATCACTAATCAGAGGGTTTGTGTGCCTCTCTGAGTTTTACTTGCAGACACATACATTTTCACAAAGACTTAATAATACCACATTACATACAGGCACTAGTTATCTTAGTCCAATATGTTACAGATGGAAATTTACACCACACTATGTTACACATTCATTTTTTCTTCTCATGCAGCTGCTGGCAGAACATGCAGAAGTGAATTACTGCACTTGATCACTGTTTAAACTGGTGAAAGAGCTGCTGAGAGCACAAAACTGAACAATACATTACCTCACTATGCTGACAATTTTCTGTGGAACATCTTATACAGCATATATGTAATGGAATAATTGGTCTTTTCTAGCAGGTAGATTTGTTTGTTTTTTTGATGAAGTGGTATTGACATTCTTAGCACAGCCAGTTATGAGACAGGTAATGTTAGTGATCATCCTTTGGTTTCACAGAGGCCCCTGAATACCATATTTTTGACATTCTTAATGCTCCAGTGATTTTTGGAGTTTTAAATATGTGAAAAGTCAGTATCCCAAGCCTCCTGATCAAAAACCAAAAGGAGAAAGTTTAGTTTCTTTCCTGGTTACAGTTTTGGTTACTTAACATCACAGGAAGCATTACTTTTGACTGTAAGGCTCAGTGCTTCAGAGGCACGAAAAGAGAGGGCACTCATCTTGGAGCTGATGCTCGGGTGAGCCCTCGTGCCTCTACCTGAGGAGCAGCGCAAAAGACGTATCAGGTTTTTGCGATAGTTGTGCCCCACAAAGCTGTACACGATTGGGTTGACACAGCTGTTAAAGTAGGCAATGCAAATGGTGAAGGGCATGGCGGTGTCAATGATTTCTAGGATGGCGCAGTGCTTCCCTGGTGTGAGCTGAGTGAATAGCTGCATGAAGTGGAACACCTGATGGGGCACCCAGCACAAGAAGAAGGCCAGGACTGCTGCTGCGAGCATGCGCAGCACCTCGTCGTCCCTGGAACGGGACGTCTTCTGAATGTGTTTCGCCTGTAGGAGTGCCCGTCCAATGAGGCAATAACAAGTGATGATGATGATGAATGGCACCAGGAAGCCCAGCAAGCTTTTCATAAGGCTGATGGCCAGAAGGAGTTTTTTTAACTTCTCTTTGTTTTCTTTTGATGGGTGCAGTAACCCACACACGGTTTTCTTAGAGTTTTCGATGTGGTGGATGTCCCTGGTCAGGACTATGGGAACACTGAGCACTAAAGAAAAAAGCCAGATCAGTACACAAGTGATGCGTGCGTACAACACAGTGCGGAAGCGTCGTGATTGCACCGGGTGCACAATGGCCAGGTATCGGTCAATGCTGAGAGCAGTGAGGAAAAAAATGCTAGTATAAAGGTTGAAAATGACCATTCCTGCACTGGTCTTACACAAGAACACCCCAAAGTGCCAATGATACTCCGTGGCAGTGACCATCGCCCACATTGGAAGAGTGATGAGGAAAGTGAGGTCAGACACGGCAAGATTAAGAACAAAAATGTTGGCTACTGTTTTGAGCTTCATGTAGCTGTAGATGACAGCCACTACCATGCTGTTTCCAATGATGCCAATGACAAAGTTGCAGCTGTAGACGATGGGCACCAGGGTGAAGATGAATTTGTGGCTTCCAGACATGCCACATGACAGGTTTATCCCTTCTGCCATTCCATCAGTTAGGTTCAGCATCTTCTCTTTTTAGTGCCAAATCCTGGTACTTTTAAACCGGGAGGGATGAGGAGGGGGGGGGGGGGGACCCTGTCAGCGGGGTACGTCTGTGGTGCCTGATACAGCCCTTCGGCGAGGGCCTCAGCGAGTCCTATAAAATAAACACAAGACAAACTGTCACAGACAGTCTGGAAGAGGAGCCGTCATTACCGCTGGCATGGCCCATAAACGCTAATCCACACGAGCACCCATGAAAGTGCTCACCCAACACCAGCTCATTAAAGACCTGCACATTAAAGCCATCCTGAAGCTTTATGTTATTTCTGTAAATGAAGAAGCCATGAAAAGCAGATGTTGCATGTTATTCAATATTCCAAAAATGCCCTTTGAAAGATCATTATTCAGCTGGTCTGCCTCCTCTAAATCGTCCCTCGGCTAATGAACGGCAAGAGTAAAAGAGTGTTTATCAAATGGCCTGTCCGTCTGGGTGGACTGACAGCGCCCAGAAGAACATTTATGCTTCGTGTTATGACCTGTGTTAATTGAGGTTGCGTGGCAAAGTGCGAGCTCGGATAACAACACCATTAAACGCAGAGGATGGAGGAAGGAGGGAGGAGGGAGTCGGAGAGCTTTCAGGCTCCAGTCACTGTAAAAGACATGTCACGTTTGAAACCCTTGGCATGCAGAGATACACTGTACCCAGCATGAGAACTTCTAATCAGCTACACCTAAACAAACAGGACAGCAGGGATTCGGCTCTGTGGAAACTTCACTCTGTGAGAAAATCAAACCTGCGTGCAGCAGAAAATTTGCCTCGGGGCTAGTATTTTTTTTATTTTTTTTTGCTTTTACTTCATTTGTATGAGCAGAATGTCACATGGTTGTAAAAAACAAATCCTCTTGTTTTGCTGATAGTCTTTATCCTTATTAGAATAGCTTAGTTGGTGTCATTAGTGAAACTGAAGTAATAATATTAACATAAGCTTTGTGTGTGTAAAACATTTAAGCTAGAAAGACATTTCTGTTACTAATTATGTGCAAATAACATCTTTGTGGAAAGATTAAACAAAACAGATGTTAAAGGTCTAAAAGCAGCTAAACAAGCACAATGATGCTATGATAATTTAAATAATTATGTAGGTGATAAAGGAGTAAAAACAAAACATATTAAAGAAGAATGGACAGAATCAATTGGAATTTATTTTTACTAAACTAAGTATAGTTCTTGCCACAAGATGGCATCCTAGCGATATGATTTTATTCACTTTTAACAGCTGCCTCAGAAGAAAAACAAGAGAAATAATTTATAGATATATCAAGCTAACATAGTAATGTTAATGTAAATATATATTTACTTAGGCAGACAGAAAATTTACAGCAGAAATCAAGCTGAAAACCTTCCACTGGCTGCATTCCTGCTGCCCTCTGATTGGCGTTAAAACTGTCTGAGCAGTGACGTGGAACAATTTTATCTCTAAATGAAGGATCTCTTCATTTTCCACCAGCTTTCGGTGGGCGAATTCTCCATGCACTAAAGCAACAACCGTATCGGTTGCAGATGTGGGGATTGTGGCGTGTGGAAGCGGCGGAAGTGCCAAGGGCAACAGAAAAATGAAATATCTCTGTAAGTTTGTTGCACAGTCACCAATGTCACGGCAAAGCACTAGTTGAGATGTCATATAATTTGAATGATCATAACAGTGGGTTATAAATTCAAACTATTCTTAAAAGAAGTAGTTTAACACATCCACATGCCATAATGTATGGATTTAAATCAGTTAAATCAAAATCCAATACTTAGACAATTTCCGATCCAGGAAGTCAGGAAGAAACTGACAGTATACAATTTTTAGCATTACTGGAACAGTTAAGCACCAGTATTTTTCCATGAGGGAAATGCTGATAATGAGGGCAGTGACATAAACAGTTAAAAGTCATTGCTGTGCATATATGCATGTGAGTCCTTTAAAATCGGTGAGGTGGCTCAGACAGAAGGTGGATCGGAAGCAGGTTATTAAGTGTCACTGTGTCCAGTGAGCTATAGCTCCGAGTGAGATGACACATTACTGAATGGCACCCATAAACCCTGGGTGACCACAGACAGGAAGGTAAACATCTTCTTCACAAGGTCCACAAGAGCAAGCTGCATCCTCAAAGACAAGACAAAAGACTGTGAGGCTCTGCGCTTATTGCAAACACAAAGCTGGTCACAATGAACGATAAAATCAGTATTTGGAGGAAGTTCAGGGACATTTTTGCCCTACACCTCCCTGGCTGACGTCTGAGTGACTCTATAGTTGCAACATTCCACATCTAATCCTGTTTTCAGAGGGGTTTAAATGTTTCTTCTTCCTGCATGACATCATGGGAATCTTTAGAAAAACCAGGAAAGTTGGAGAAAGTTTGAACAGAAACAAGGTTCCCGTTAACTGAGCTATCTGAGGCTCGGCCCTGAAGCACCACTCTGCTCTGACACGAGCACCACCATCTGGCCACCCAAAGAGAGAGCCACTAAAGCTCCTGGCTTCATGGAGTTAATGATTTATACCAGCCCATTATGAAGTGAAGTTCACCTCACTGCACCACCTCTAAGCCTGCCATCTCCTGATCATCCTCTCATTTAAACGTCGTTTCAGCCCTGTTTGGTCAACAGGAAGCTCTGCAACAATGGGCGCTTTCAACTTTTTACATCCTGCACTGTTTAACATGTCACAGGAGCGTAAATTTATCGCCACTGTCCACCAGCAGTTTTAAAACCGCACAATTAAGTAATTTATTAGTCATACTCTTTGAAGATTAGGCATATGAATGTCTAAAAGAATGCTACATCTCAGCCATATCCTCCTTTAACTTGCTTCCTTTTTTTTCCTCCAATTACAGGTTGTCACTTCAGCTTGAGAACTGTTAAATAATCCTTTTTGCAACAATAAAAATAATTGCACAATTTAAAAGATTGCACATAGTGTGCCTGTATTTTCAGAAACACTTGGAATATAACTAACAAAGTGCACAAATTTTTAACTTATGATTGGCTCCAGAAGCCATGTCTACAGATTACTGTTAACAAAACTCTGCTGTACATGTGACTTACACAGACCTCTGCCTCAGAGTCATCACTCTTTTCCTGCACTGCTATGTTTGATTACAATAACACAGCCGATAAGAAATCCATTTCTCACCCACTTATGTTAAATTGTGATAGTTTATTAGAGGATTATTTCACTGCAGGAATGTGAAGCTGCTGTTGTTCTAAATATAGAAACATCCGAGGTAAAATAAGCATTTATAAAAATGAAACACGAGTCCAAATTATTTCTCGTTTTACGGCACTTCAACAGCTCCAGGCCTACCTGTTTTCTCCCTAATAAGGCTCTTGCTTTCTGGACTTCGTTCTCCTTTTTCATCAATGCTTTGAGGTGAAATTCTTCACAAGTTAGGATTTTCAAAAGGCACTGAGCTACGTTAATTTTTTCTTAAACAGGAAATAGATCAAATTTTCTGTGGATCTATGAAACCTTGGTTTATATAGGCTGCACAATACAGCTGTGGATTCTCCTCATCAGGATTTCACAGCATGTTTTTTTAAAGGGCTCGCAGGACTTTCATGCGGATAACTTGAGCAAACAGCAACGGCAGGCCGTGCCAGTCGAGATGATGGATAAAACTAGAACAAGGACTTACTCTGTGCAAAGACTTGCTTTA
>JAOXNZ010000098.1:14493353-14511735 GCA_028566095.1 Kryptolebias brasiliensis | reverse complement strand
ACTAATTCTATCAAATTATTGTACATCATTTTAAAAAGTTTTCAAACAGTGTTATAACCATGCTTTTGCTCTAAATTTTGTAGTTGATCCTTTAAATTTTGTACCATGAACCTGCCACAAACAGCAGATTAAAATTTGCCTGTATTACTAAATTTTGCACATTTTTATAATAAACGGAAACCTTCATGCTAATTATGGAGCTTTGTCATTTTTTAAAGTAAACACAAACAAACATCTACATCATAAAATAGCAGCAAGTCCATCTGTTCTCACCATGCACACAAAAATAAAGAGGAATCTGTTGTTGACATCGGAAGGCCTTTAAAACCTGACACATGAAAGAGCCGTATGAGAGTTCAGCTTCCCTGGAGATTAACCTCCATTTAGCCAAGTCCTTAGACTGACACATGGGGCAACAGAAGTGTCAACGGAAGGTTGTTAACTGTACCTAACTAACATGGTGATGTCAACACAGAGCATGTGTGGACTTCAGCTCCTCTACACACAAACACTTGTGTCAGAGGAAGCAGCAGCAGCTCCTGTTCTGTTTGACAGCAGGCCAGTGGGCCACTAGATGACTTCCAGCCACAGCTGGCGATCCATTGTACTCATTTCCACAGATAAGACTTGTAATTTTCCACACACTCCATTACAAGTTCAGGTTTATGAGGGCAACTACAAATTTCTCAGCTTATGGAGAAAAAGACAAACACAGATGATTTGTTGTTTTAGATATTGAGCTCCTTTTCAATTATTCATCTCTTGTAATAAGTAATTTCCAAACCTTCAGTCTGTTTGAGCTGACACCTAAAGTCTTTTTCCTCTATTGCTCATATCAACACAAGATATAAACAAATTCCATATTATATGCTGTATTTATAATAATAAATCAAAACAAACAAACATAAAAACAGCAGCCTTTTTCACATTTGGTAAAGTGTGACATTCAGTCCTAATGTTCCTGTAATAATCTTGACATTTATAGTTACACACACAACATTGCTGAATACTGAATAATTTCATTACATGAAGCTTCTTTTGCTGCTCTGAAAATATAAAACACAAGTTGTCACAAGGGCCTGACAGCTTAACAAGAGTAAAAACATAATATTTTTTTTTCCAATTAAGAATTTAGGATGTAAACTGTGTGGGTGCCATCTAGTGGTTTGCAGCTTCAGTTACACATCAGCTTTTCAGTGAAATGTTAATTTTATGAATTGAAGTAAATGAATCCATGTAACAAAATGTTTTTGTAATGATATGGTTCCTCATTATGGCCCGCTGTGTCAAGGAAGTCTTTAATTAATTTGTAAATGATCTTTTAGTATTTTTAGGGACTTATAAGATCCTGGAGGCTGCAGGGATGCTGATTGCTGAGCCACCAAGACATCCCAGGTTTCTTTGCACATGAGCAGATTTAATCACTGAAATTTCAGTCTTTCTTTGACTTTAACATCTTAGTCATTTCTAACCCTATCTCCTTTTCTTTTATAGTCACATTTCCAAGGTAGTAAAACCCATCCGTGTCTGCCTGATGTTCCTCACAAACACTGAGCTCTTCCTCACACATGAAACCACTTTCTGCTTTTCTGTTTCCTAAAATGTCTCCACCTACAACCATTAACCCACTCAACATGAACACAACGATAACTATCGAGTTTGACCACATCACTGGAGTTCAAATGATGTGATGTAGTGTGCATTTAGTCGATGAATGTTTGGGAGTCCCACAGTGAGAAGTTAGGGATGCCAACTCTGTGCCTGCGCACCAAGCACATCAACCAGCTAGCCTTGGGCAAAAGGAAGCAAACATGCTGGAGCATTTGATTCAGTCTGCATCCCTAATGTCAGAACAAAATGGTAGCCCCGGCGGTAACACTCAACGCTTTACTTGTTTATTTATTTCGGTATTTTTTGCCCCCTTCTAATCTCCTGTTCCTGAATTAATTACTCAATTAGCATAGTAAATTAGCGAAACAATTATGATGCATGGAAAACTTCCAGCGCACACCATCACAGCCTGTCTGGATGTGTTTAGTTCAGAGAGGAGAGGAGGAGGGGGGAAACCAAAAAAAAAAAAGAGAAATGAAAGCAAGCGGGGTGGCTTAGAACTAAAGCCAGAGAGTTTGCACTAAAATAAAACATTTTAACAAATAGTCCTGCCAAATGAAATGTGATACTCTTCCCTCAGTGTGGGATGTAATAAACATAGCAGTGAAAATTTATTAGCAATGTATAAAAGTAACAATATATTAATTCTCTAAACCTATTAGATGGTTGCATGGAGTGCACGGAGAATTAAATGCTTTCTTTTTTGAACCATGTTTACACACACACACATTCACACAGAGGGAATGAGAATAAAGGTTAAAACAGATGCCTACATGTTCAAACTAACAGTTCCAGGATAAAATAGATGAAGATGACCTACCAACCTTTTTAGGTTCTTGTTTGTTTAGTCTTCATCTGATTTACTGTGGCAATCTACTTTTCCGTTTGGCTAATTCAACTATTCTTCGAATTCCATCAAGCTTCTTTTAACCCAGGCTCAGACAGGCATTTTCTGAAAACATGACTAAGTTTTGCATGCTTCAAAAAAGGAGTCACGACTGATTGAAAAAGTTGTTTTGCTCATAGTTAAAGCTTTTCACTAGATCAGAGTATTTGGCATCTAAATAAGGTAGTTGTTCGTTTCTGTGCTTGAAGTTTGTTTTGGAAAAATATTTAAGAAGGGATTTCCTCTGTGACTTTGGGAGCTAGTACGTTCCCAAATATAGATAAAAAAAAAGGCTTTGCTATTCTGATAAAAAAAACAGGCAGTTCACAATAATGAGCACTTTTATAGATGGAAAAGAACAACGTTTTGTTTAACTCTGTAATAATAAACTCCATGTGGAAGCTCTGTTGTTATGAGATCAAGTGTCTGCTTTGTGATAACACTTCCTAATGTTTTTTTTCAGGTAAAATGGGGTAAATTACACCAAGGAGCCAAAGAAGGCCTCTACTTTTGTTTGCAACCCTTTCTGAAAGCAAACGAAGATGAAAACCTGGATTTATGTCTCTTGAACGCTGGAGTGAACACATGCTGCTTTATTTGGCATCTTAAAGAAAGCATGCTGTAACACTTTCCAACTTGTTGACTGGTTTACCACTTTCCGACCGTCTGGCATGGATGCACCGAAGCTCTGTCCACATTTTTAGATCTCTTGCGGTTTGCTTTGCCTCTTGCAACTCCTAAACCTCATCATTTGCCACATTTGAGCTCAGAACAATGACCTTTTGTGGTCATCTTCAAATTTTTCTGAATGGATGTTAGCCACTCTGAGTATTTACGTAATGTTGCTGTGGAAAAAGCAATAGTGAGGTGAGGGACAAAACTGCAAGAAACCAGTACAATTGCATTTATGCACACTATTAACTTCCCTGATTATTACCACACCAGTTTTGATTGAAGCAGACAAAATATAAACTGCTTGAACTGCTGCATATATGATCCTCTGAGCTTTTTATTTGTTCAAATTATAACAAAATAACACTTATGCTTCTAAATGCAGTAAGATCCAGCTTAGCGTGAGTGTCAAACATTTCTATTCAAGCCATGGATAGCTGTTTGGTTCTCCTGTGTTTGCTTTGACTTTTGTAAAAGTGCTCGACCACCTTAGGTTATGTTTAGGTTTATGTATGAATTTGTTTGACTCAAAACACCCAAGTGAAGAGTATTTTTAACATCAGATATATGCAGTGAAATGCACACTGGCAGTACATGTTGTTTTTGTTTCGGCTGCTCCCTTCTGCAGGGGCTGCCACAGCGATCAAACTTGCACAATAGGTTTGGCAATTGTTTTACACCAGATGCCCTTCCTGCCACAACCTGGGCTCAAACCTGCTGCCTCGGGATAACAAGACCATGGCACTGACCACCAAGCTACCCCAGCCCCTCCCGTTGTCTTATCTACACACGGGCAATGAAAATATGCTGTATATTTTGGACAATGTCTATAAAATTGCAATCTTGACCAAATGCTAATTTGCCCACTTTTTAAAATATTCTGCACACAAATATACAATAATAGAGCTGGTTTATGTACCAGTTGAACAAAATTCTATAAAATGAAAAAAATATGCAGCACCAATAAAATCTGCTTTTATTCATTTTTCATGAATTTGATAACTATGCATCTGGACATGCATGTCCTCCTGCATTTGTCGAGGCAGGACGGGGGGGGGGGCACCCTCTGCATCCTCACTTGTCTACCATATATGACTTTGTGGTGTGTTCTCATGGATGTTTTGATGTTAATCCTAAACAAACAAAAAAAGTTTGATCAACCTTAAGAGTTTTTGGGTGACTTAAAAAGTTCTTATGACACAAGATGAATATTTTTTTCTCCTACTACTATTTAAAAGAGAAAAACAAAACAAAATTTGAATAGTTTAGCCCTTTTTACCCTCTATTACTCTTTACAACCAAATGACCAATTATTTAATTTTAAGAAGCACATAATGTAGTCTCTGGGTGTGAGTTTCAAGCAGGTGTGGAATGGTGGCATCATAAATTTGCACCGGCGTGTTCCCATCGGTGTAAGATCCTCGTGAATATCACATACCCCATTAGGCTCCTCTCAGTTTAGGTTCAATGTGTAATTAGTTTAATGAGTGTTGTCCACTGAGAGCAACTGTGGAGGAACCCATCTCCTGAGCTAATGTATTTGCATGACAATATGAGAGGCGAGCAGATTGCACATCATAGTCTAACAGTGGGCTACTCTCCGACGTGTAGTAAAAGATCAAAAAGTCACTGACGGTTGAAGTGAGTGGACTCAACAGCTCTCTCTCAGTTTTAATTGGATCGCGTTATTTGGCAAATATCAGCTTTAATGTCCTTTTTTCCCGTTTTGATTTTTTTTTTCTTTTTCCAAGGCCAACGCAATCTGTTTGGTCTTGTCTTCTAAATAAAAGCTGCGTTTTAACAAAGGGAAATGAAATTAAAAGTGTCCCACTGGCTGCCTGGCACCTACATCAAATGACTCAACCAGGAACCTTCACAACTTCGTCTAGTTTTGTTGTGTTTTTCGGTGAGGGCCTTAAAGCCACTCCAAGGACAAAAGGCAGCCCGGGAGAAGTGAAGGGTGATAAACCAAATTATTAGACTCCTCACATGTTAAGCGCACTATCTTCTTCACATTCTGGCACAACATTAAGTACAAAGAAGTGTTTGAAATGACTCTGAAGCCCTGAAGTGCAAAAGCTATCATTGCACTTGATGTGCCAGAGACAAAGCTTCACATTGCTGCAAACAGCAAAAAATAATTATTTTCATCCATTTAAGGAAGTTAAACAGGCACACTTGTCTTTCTATTACATTTCACTTAAAAAACTATTTATCTCTCTAAACTGTGAGTTCCACTAAAGATGACATGAGCGCTGATCTGCTCTCATGTTTTGGAGGTTGATGGGGGTGTAGTCGGTACATCACCAGTCTTCGCCTGTCAGGGCTGTCGCAGCTGGACTCCGCTTGTGAGTTGATTAAAAATAGGAGAGTCCACAGCTAATTAAAAAGCTCTTCCCTTTTAATGCACGAGTGTTAAATAAAGGAGTGGGAGAGGGGATATAAACAGCCTCCTGACAGATCGCTCATTTGCAGACACTCCAGGCTCCCCGTTGGCTCGAGCGTGTGAGGAGTGTTGATATGCAGCAGACACTCGGTGTCTGAGGTCACCTTTATGAAGCCGCTACACCCCTTTATTTCAGTGTCCATTTTACCTGTTTGCAGTGTTTAGAACTTGCATTTTAGGATTTCTCTTCAGGCTGTGGTGCTTTATGTTATTGTTTCCCCTACAGTGAAGACAGGAAACAAGGTCTTCCTGCCTGTTTTTTTTCTCTCCCTGCTCAAAAGTGCAGGTAAAGTCCTCAGCCAGAATTCCATGTTTATTTTACAAACAACCACCTGCTGCTTTTGGTTGGAGCCCCCCACTCCCTTGACATGTAGATTTAGAGGTGGAAAGGCAGCATTTTCCCAGATTAGACTTACAGTTTTAATGGAGCTTGGCCTCAGCTTCTTATTTCAGTGTTTTGTCACAGTTGTTAAGGAATTAACTGATTTTCAGACATCATTTCAGACAATCATTATTACAAATAAGTTATAGATATCTTCTTATTTATTTAACATTCATGCTTGTATATTTTAACTAGTAACAGAATTACAAGTCTCTGCTGATGTGATTTTGTCGATCTGCAGCTAAAAGTTTGGGAAGAAAAATGCGAAACAGAACATAATCAGTATAACGTGATCATGGCAACCATATATCAAAAAAAGCTTCCAAGTCATAAATCTTATCTAGCCCTTTTCAGCTGTTTGGTTCTTGTAAGGTTTTGTGTGGCCATTGAGTTTTATGATTCTAAGTCTTGCGCATATATTTCCAAAGTCAATATGGCACTTCACTGTGGGACGCTCCACAGAGGGCAGTTAAAACTAAGGTTTGGCTGCAACACGTTTGGATATGTTGCTTTTACTGCAGAACCTATGAAATGTTCCCATCGGTGCCTTCTTGGCATGTTCAGTTGTGGGCACAGTCTGCTTACTGTTATACTTTTAAAAAACAGGACTTTGATGGCTGATGGGCATTGATTTAGAGCTTAAAAACAGGGAAATAAATACTTTGCCTGAGTAGATTTTTCTGTGAAAAATGTTAAAGTGATAGTTCAGATGTTTTGAACTGGGGTTCTGTAGAAATGTTATGAACAATTAATATCATCTCCAAACTGAGGCTGGGGTATCTATAACAGGTAAGATATTAACTGTTTAGTACCGTTTCTCTTCAAAAGATATGCACTACTCCTTTAACTGTGCTAAGGGAATAAGTTACAACATTAAAACATATGTCCAATATTTTGAAGTGACATTTATTAAATGCACAGCAGTTAGTTAAAAGATGGAACCAGGAACAAGTATTTAAAAGAACAAAAGAAAGTTTTTCTTTATTTTGCAGGAAGAGAGACAATGCCGTAAAGAAGAAATATGAAAACAAAAAAAAAAACGCTTTCCTAAAAGAGATTGATAACGCTTTATGCAAAGTTTGTGAAATCTTAGGTTTCCATAAAACAAAATATGAGAGCTTTGATAGCTATGATGCACAACAGTACATAAAAAAAGTTGACTACATCATCACAACCCTTTGGCAACAACACGGTGGTGGGTGATTCAGAAACATGTGCTGCCATTTTATCATGCCGAGGGCCAAGTTTTGGAGCCTTAAACACCCCGCCAAGGCTTGATAAATCTGGCTTGAAAAATCTCATTTGTAGAGAGTAAGGCATCTGCAGCAATATTTATCTTCTTCCCTGTCCAAGGGTAATGGGTTAGGCAGGATGGATGAGGCCGCCGTCCTCTTGCCTTCAGGTGCAGCGATCTCACAGAGGACCCGTAGACGGGGCCGCTTATGACGAAGCAAAAGGAAACACATCAACTCCCTCAGTAAACACATCACCATGGTTGAACAATTGGCTATTAGCATAATTAGTCCGCCTGATCTTACACTTTTTATGTATCAGAGTGTTTGTGTGTGGAGGGAGGGGGGCATTTTTGCTGTTGTTCCACAGCAATTAAACCCATCTAATTTCAAGAAGAACAAACATTCTTTAGTGGCTGGGGGAAGGCTTCAGGGCGCAGAAACTTCAGGAAACATAAAGTCCTTGGTGGCACCACGTCTTGTCTGATGATGTTTGCTAATTATTCAGCCTGGCACTTTATGGGGAAAAAGAAGAAAAAAAAAAAAGAAACAAGCAAGGGTCTGCGCCTGAAGCTTATCAATAAACAAGCAGGCAACTCAATCTGGATGATGCCTTTTGTTTTTTGGACCAAAAAGAAGAAGGAAGACCAAAAAAGGGTAATAAACCCCCCTTAAAGGTCAGTTTGTAGTGAAGGACCCTGTCTCAGATGTAATTAACCTTTTGATTTAGGACACTCTGTCTCGTAAATAAGATGGCAATTAGTTTATTTGGCTATCATGTCATAGTAATGACTCTCATTAGCATGATGTGACCTCCTCTAATCTGTTGCCTCCCAGACTCTTCACTAGATTTCTTGTCTGGCCTGGGTGAACCAGCCTCTGATTATTGTTGATCTGTCCACACTGATAGATACAAACAAATGTAAAGGCAAGTTTGCTTTGTGAAGTCTTTTTCTTGTCTCTCTTGTATGTTGTCTTTATCTGTTGGAAGAGAAAGGACAAAATACACCAGATGACGTTTTGTACTTTTAATCAGCTAGACAGCCAAAGACGTTCATGAGCGATCAAAGGTGTCCAGATTGCTTCACATAATTTAACTTTTTCAGAAAGTAGCTGGCAGAAACAACTTGGAATCTGAAACTTTTTCTTTTTGCAATAAAACATTTCGTCATAAAAGGAGGTAAGACTCAAGAGTGACAAAGCAAAATGGCTTTTCACCCTATCAGGTCTATGGTGGAGCTACAAGGCAGAGCATTCATGAAAATGTGGCAAACATGGACCCTAAGACTGTAAGCCAGAACACCACTGAGCACTGAGATACTTGAAATGGACTTCCCTCCGCAGCTCCCCTCAGCAAGAGCTGCAGATGTTAAAAAATATAACCTGTTTTTACAGCACACTGACTTTTTTTGTGAACTCTGATGTAAATGTTTCCAGCCATTGCCTTAGTTGTTCAAATTTTTCCTCTCTCTACAGAATTACCATCCTAGGCTTAACTCGTTGTGAGTTACTCTACAATATACCTATTACATTTTCAAAAATTTATAGAGTTTTATATTTAACTAAGCATGCAATTGCAAAAAATATGTATGTATTTAAAATTTCTGCACAAAGCTCCAATGTAGTGTAAAAGTTGTGACTGAAAAGCATAACATCTTTACTGTGTGTGAGCAATACGTCAATAAATGCTTTAGGGTGACAAGCTGCAATTAGGCGTGGAGTCAGAAGACATTTATAAGCATATCATTTCTCATTAAAGTTATACTTTTAACAAGAAAGGGGAAAGTTTAATATATATATTTTAGACTGCTGTCATTCAAAGCTGAGGAAGATTTGACAAAAAAAGATAAATAAATCTGTGGGTAAATAAATTTAGAGTGATTTTCTCGTTAAGGGCAGAAATGAAATACCAGGGGAAAGAAATTCTTTGGTTTAATTTATGGCATGCTATAGAATAAAAAAAGCAGCTGTGGAGAAAACAGCTGGACAAAAAAAGTGGCGCTCCAGTAAATGTCAGAACTGCTAAATGGTCAGGACTAAACCACTCTTTGCTAAAGATTTTCCTCACAACGACAAATCTCTTGCTGACAAGCAAATGCTATTTTGTTTTCAGTAAAGTTAACTTTTTTGGTCCTGGTAATAGATAATAAAAACCTCATATTTCCCTTGCAATTTTTATTCAAAGATGATTTGCTTGTTGATTATTCATTTGTGTCCCTTTGCAACCATCATGCTGATTTGCTGTCAAATTGGCCTGATCTGTTCAACCAGCAGAGGATTTTTCACAAGAATAACAACATCTACCGTGCGGTATTTGCACTCAGTCGTTTTAAAGAATGCACAAAGAAAGTCCGTCTGAAACCCTTAAAGAAAGAAAAATAAGAGTCCTCCAGCTTAGACCACTTAGCAAAGCCAAGATTAAAAGAGCTAATAAAGACCTGATTGGAAACACTTGATCCTGTGAAGAGAAAAAGGTTTCTCTGTGTGATCCTTCAGAACATCCAGCTCGGACATGTTTTCACTGGCTCCAGCTCGGTCTTCGCATCACCATCATCGAACATCAAAGACGCCCAGCTACAGCTGAGATGTTTATCTGCTTCCAAAGACTCGACGCAACCAGAAAACTAGCCAAAAAGAACAACAGTGTTTTCTCACCATCTCAGAAACCACTGTCTCCACCGCTCATGTTGCCAACATCTCAGAGTTCATAGCTTTTACAGCCATTATATATCTCTTCTTTGAGCGAGCTATGTCCAGACTTAAAACTTAAAAGCTCTGAGTGAGGAGAAAAGAAAACTTCCTCATGTTTGACTCCAACTATGTTTCCAGATGTGCCAGGGGTCAGGGGTTAAAGATAAAAGTGCCAGGATGTGGCATACCCCACAACTACAAACTGGTTGCTGTGTGTGCATTCCTCACTGGAGGGGGGCGATGAGAGGAGTGCCTCGTGTTTTTTCTTTCCACTGCTCCCAGTGAGAGGCCTCATTTTGTGGCAGTGAATTATGACACCGCAAGTTTCGTGCTCACTACTTTGGCAATGTTTACCAGTGGCACGGAGGCAAAATGTGAGCTATGTCAAACATAGCAGGTGGAAAACAAATGAGGAAGCTGTTTACAGTCACGGCTGGAGAAAGGTTCTTGGGCTTCTTTTTAACCCTCATGGCAGCAAGATGCTGTAAGTTTTCAAAACATTTCTTGTTGGTTTTTTTTGCTCAATGAAAAATGAAGCACCAAAACCTTAACAGGCATTTAAAGGTTAATTCAAGCTACTGAATAAACTTATAGCAGTAGTTCAGACCTTTTGAAGTGGGGTTCTGTAGAAACTTTATGAACAGTTAAAATCTTACCTGTTGTAGATAGCCATTTGAACACCTTCAGTTTGAGGAAATAATTTAATTCTAACTGAGCTGTCAAGCTCACATCACGTCTGAACGAGGCCAAGACTTAGGTGGACTGCTGCCTTTTTACATTAACTAAAATCACAAAACTTTTATAGTGGTTCATGCAAAAACTATGTTATAAACCTTGCATTAAATTTTGAAACTGCATACAGTTTCAAAATGGCATTTATACCAGCAGAAATATCAAATTTCTCCTTATTTTCCTGCTGAAAGTGTCTCAAGCTGCACAGTAAGTACTACAGCTAGCTAGCTGCTTCTGCTATTTGCTCTTGCAAATGCCCATAGAAATGTATGTGAATAACCATGTAGTGCAAAACTGTCAGCAATGTAAAGGATTATAAAATAGTGCATGCTCCACTATGATTTTGTTTGTGATTATGGTTATTTTAAGATGGCAGCAATCTACTTTGGTTTTGTCCTATCTATAACTAGACGTTAGCTCGTTAATCTTGTCAGAAGTAAACTTTATTTCTCTGAGCTGAGGTCCTTGAAAGAGTTGTCTACAACAGGTAAGATAATAATTGTTCATAACCTTTCTACAAAACCACACTTTTCACAAAAATCTGAACTATAGCTGTAAAGAGTGTTGTATAGAGGCCCAAGCAGAGAGCAGAATCTGAGTTATAGCTCTGACTGAGGCCAAGCCTTTTCACTCCTGCCTGCTGCTGAGCAGCAATAGAGACATCACAAGTTATACATACAGGTCTATTACATTGATTCATGTCTGCCAGAAATTGGGGCTAATTTCACAAAAAAAGCTAATACGATTATTTCAAGTGTGTCAGAGGCTTAATAAGTGTGAAAATTGGCCTGTCATATAAGTCCTCAGAGTGGTTGTAAATTGAGTGATTACAGTTGCAAAGCCTTGGCCTCCCTTATTGTTTCTTTACATACTGTAATCTGCTAAATGAAAACCAGACCGGACAACTTCATTAGAATTCTTGAAAGAAGAAAAAAAAGTGGGTAACATTAATATGACAGAGACAACTTTATTGTGGAATTATGGGAATAATGAGCTTTAGAGGATGTGCAAAGATTACATGTCCCCTGAGAGGGCTTCTTTTATTATTGGGCTCTGAGTATTGGCTTCGAAATTTTGTTTTACTACCCCTCAGCCTCTGGTTGAGTGGTCCTCCAGAAATGTGGCCAAAGTGGGTCTGAATATTTTAAAAAAGTGTAAAAAACTGATGGTAGACAATATAACATAAAGCTGCAGGTTGTTAAAGACATTTTTAAAGATCCTGACTCTGGTGTAGGAGATGGAATGTTGTGTTTGCAGCTGTTTAAGTTGAGTCTGATTTGAAGCTGGATGCATGCTGAAGAGAGCTCACGGGGCCACTAGATGGAGTTAGATCCTACAGAAGAGCTTTGGGACCTTGGCAGAAACAAGACAATAACAGAACAAGTGAAACAGAGGACTTACAGCTCCTTCATCTGCTTCCATCTCAGAAAGTTAGAAGGAAGCTTCTTTCACAAAGACCACAGCTCCATCTTTGACTGACCCAGTCTTATTTAGCATTCAGTGAGCAAAAATGATTAATCAAAATAGACTTCACACAGACATTCCACGGGAGCAACAAACTTTATTAAAATGAAAATGATTATCACCTCGAGTGTGATCCCAAGCTTTCAACCTCTCTCATACAATGAGCTAATTACCTCCACTGCTGTTGGGACTATCCATACAAATACATGTAGGTTGAGTGCAGATCTTTGAATAATCTGTGAACAGCAGCATTTTCTATAAATCCTAAACTCCCAAGAGGTGCAGTTATGTTCAAAATCATTTTATATAATCAAAAAGTATATACAATCCACAAAACTTTAAATTCCTTTTCAGATTAATTTTAGGGTTATTATATTTGATATTTTTTAAGTGGGAGTGGGGTGAGAAAGATTTAAAGAGAGGAAAAAAGTCAGCCCGTAATGAAAAGCATTTTATGGCCCTTGTAATGCTGTTAAAGAAGCATTTCTCAATCTCTAATGGAGATATGCAATATGGGGAAAGAGCATTCTATTTTTTCGTTCTTTCTCTGCTTTAAGAGAAACATTTAAGCCCTAATGGTCATTAAAAGCAGAAAAATTATTGCAATTGGAACGTATTACCAGTCCAGTTTTTCACACAGAAACAGCACAGCTCAGTTTGCTCCACAAGAATAATAAACTACATAAAAACAAAAATAAAACACTGACTTTACTGTTGTCTGATTTAGTTAAGATTAAATAAAAAACTTTAAATGTCACCAAATTAATTTCAACACTATGTTCTTTGCACCTGGGACTCCATATGTGACTGTTGTGCCCACAGACAAGCATTCGGTGTCTTGACGCAGTGTATTATAAGACTGAGAGAAAACAAATTTAAGTGCTAGTCCCACAGGGACGAATGTGAACTCTGTCAACAGATGTTTAATGCTGTGAAAAGAAGCAAAAAAAGTCACAATGTCTCTGATCTCTCATGTGAATTGCACCATTTAGAATGTAGCAGTTGTGACAGGTAATTGAATCCAACGAGGAGTGCTTATGTCACAGTAAATAATACACTATTTTTGGGCCTTTATAAATATTCATAGTTGGTGGTGATGAAGTGGCATTAAACAAATAAATCTATGAATGTATTAGGTTTGTTTTCAAACCAGTTATTGGAAAGATCCTAACTAAAAAAACACCAAATTTTGAACATTTCTGAGGCAGTTCAGCAGCTGATATGTTCAAAATGATGCCATGAATTAACCATTGTTGTCGGATGATCTCATTTACTCCCTCCTTTGAGCTCCAACTTCTAATTGTCTTTATATACTGAAATATTAAAAGCCTAATATGTCATCTGTCATGGCTGTCATTTGTCATTGTAGCTGCAGAGCGTCCTGTGGGCCTTTTAAGGAGTTCCTCCAAATTACCTTTTATTAAATTTCCAGCATTTGTTCCCGTTATACGCCTGTCCTTCCATTTCATTTCCGACATTGATCCATAAGCAGCTGCTGATGCAGAGTTTTTCCCCTATTCATGTGCTCATTTACCAAACTTTGCCATTTCTGTCCAGCTCAGACAGCTAAGCTGATTAAGAAGTTGCCTTTAGAATGCTAAATTTATTCCCCTCAACCATTTCTGTAACATGCCTATTGTTTAATTTAAAGTTTACCCTGATTCTCCTTAGATGGAAGTCACGCTAAGTCCGATTCCCTTTTGGAAAAGCTATTTAGTTTTACAACGTATGATGGATCTGATTAGTCATTCAGGCCAGCCTCTGCTTTTATGCTTACATTAACTAACACAAAGAGCCCCCCTACAGGTTAAAGTTTAAATGTGGATTAGCAGATAAAGCAACTCCTGATTAGGTTACTGCGGGGCTTAGAAAGGAGGGGGAAAAAATGAATTCTCCTTGCTCATTATTTCACAAACATCTTCACTTCTTCCATTCTTCTCCAGCTTCATCCTCACACATTGACTCCCAGCATGGATATCTATTTTGGCGAAAAAAAAAAAAAAAGGAGGGAAAAATCTTTGAACAATTATGCAAATGCACGTAAGGCAATGCACAATACAGTATGGAAATGGCTCAGAGAAGAAAATGGACTCATTAAGGACAGATGGTATGAGTGCTGAAAGCCATTTATTATAGATGCAGGAAGGCATTTTCAGACAATGTCAGAACCTGAAACATCAGATCTGGTTTTCACACCAAGCACTATTTGTTGTGGTGATGTAGTTCTTGATTATTTCAACGTGTTGATGATTATAAATGAGCAACAAAGCACAACAAGGCAGAGGCTTCTCCCAGTGTGTTGGATCATATTCGAATATACATTAAAGTGATGAAAGATCTGCAGTGTTCCATCATTTCGCCAGAACTCCTTTGACTGTTGTTAAATTATAGCCTCGATCACTTCAGGATCTTTAAGAAAATGTTGATCAAAGCAGTTATGTTAAGTAAGGAAGATCATTGTTGCCAAAATGGAAAAACTTGCAAAATTACATGCATGGCTTCTGCACTCATATTTGAATCATTTAAATGCGACTTCATACACAGATCAAACTGAATATAAAGGAGAATCTAAATGCTTACAAGAGATTAGTTCCCATAGATTGGAACGTGCTTTGAAATGACAATGAATACGAGACACAAAGTGAACAGTGGGGTTCATTGCAATTAAGAAAAATCTTTCCCCCTTTTTGTTGTGTGCGAGGATAAAATGCTTTGTTATCACCAAGGCCAGTGTTAAACCCTAGGTGGGAGAAAATTGTTTGCAGCGATGATAAAGCTTCACAATCCATTGCAGATGGCACTATAACCACAGCACCATGGCTGCAGGATTCACTCTGATGAGCTGCAGCAGCAACTTGGCTGATGGAGGGTGGGTGGGGTGGGGGGTTCTCGGTGGAGAAACGTGGGCTTCAGCGCTGTTTGTTTTGTCTTTGGCCCTCTGTGGGCTTCCTCAGTACCACTGTCTGGGCGCTTTGATGTCATTGAGGTTATTGTTGACTATTCTCTGCTGTCTGCCTCGATATTCGTCCGAGCTTCACGTAGGACGCGGGAGGAGCAGAAGCAAAGGCAGCCACTTATTTCTACACTAATTTTCCTTTGTGATGGATGTCTTCCTTATTGTGTCACTCTGTGTCTTTGAAAAATGCTCCTTGGAGCAGAAAAAAACACCGTCTTCCAAATCCAACAAGCAAATACAATTGTCAGAAAAGAAAGGTGTAAATTGCAGAAGAAAATTAGAAGCGTTTTTACTTCTATTGCTCTCATTTCACCACAAAAAGCAAACTTGAGACCTCTGTAAAGTACGCTGTTTTGATTATATATTAGGTAGCAATCTTAATTATTTTTGTTGACATAATATCTTTAATAACCCAAATCATTATGCATGTGATAAACTTACATAAAGAAAAATGAGATTTAATGTTTCTCATTAAATCCTTTATTAAAATCATGAACGAAATAAAAAAAAAAAAGGAAAACTGCATCACTTAAAAATGTTTCTCCACATTCATGCAGAGTCTTGTGTAAGGCTAAATATTTATACATTTTGATATCACGGCCTGTCAAATAAAAACAAATCCTGAAGTCGCAGAGCAAACAGATGAAGAGTATCAAAGGCATTCACATTCAAGACTTTCTCTTTGTTGCACTCAGGGCTGCCTTTTGTGCGCCCCTCTGACCATTGTGACAGGACACAGAGACTTCTAAAGGCCAAAGTTTCTTATTAAATTATTTCTGGGTGAGATGCGACACAGGCTGAATAGAATCATTAAAGTTCACCAGTTCTAGGAATGCGTGCGCCCGCGCTGCCGTCTGCTGCAAAGATGAAAAGCTGTGCATTTTCATGCTCCTTCAAAACCTTTAACTCGCCGTGAAAAGATATGACATCAGGCCTTGCAAAAGAAAAAAAAAACAAAAAACACAACACAAGGGAGAAATGAACGTTACCATTGTGGGCACTAAACATCAATCATATGCTCAATACTTTGGAAAAACAATGCATTTTTGTTTGCGTTTCAGAGGTGACAAACAACACTTGTGACTGGCTTTACGTTGTCAATTCCCATTACTCAAAAACCTGAAGCAAATCAGACTTAAACTGTGGCCCCGTTGCTAGGCAGCTGAGTTCTCTTGACATGGTGGTTAGTTTTTCTTTCACTGCTTGACAAGAGCGAAGTGAAAGGAGTTTTGAAAAACTTGCTTAAGGCGGCTCCAGGGAAAAGGGATAATTGGAGTCTGTGGATTGTGTAGTGGCCCTTGTGTGGAAACTTCCTGAGCTGCAGACACAGAGAGTTGGACGCAACAAAATTTTAACTCTTGTACACAAACTTGACCCCGGGTCTGCAGCTGGGTTTGTGCACACTTCATTTGTAGTGTGTTTGCTCCCATGTGGCACGACATCAACGCGCACACACGTAGGTGAGAGAGGAAAACAACAGTGCAGAGCAGCAACTGTTACAGTGGTGCAAATTTATTTTGGAACTGTTAAAACATCTGGGGAGGAGGGAGGACAAAGAAGGTCACAGCTCACGTGTTACACCTCGTTGTTCAGACAAAATGTGATCAAGTGAGGTCATCGCAATAACACAGCCATTTTTTTATATAAATATAGAAGAAACTCGTTAGGTAAACAATGAGAAGGGGTTTATGCCTTTAATGACCCGCGGAGGAGCCCAGCCGGTGAAAATCCACACCCATTTTGAGAGGGAACCAATTAATGCTGGATTAACATTCATGGTTATTTACAGTTGCTTTTGTGCTTGTTTCTGCTCTCCGACTTGAGCAAGAGAGAGTGTGTGTGTGTGTGTGTGTGTGGGGGGGGGGTGTTACAGAGGGACTTGGAGAATGGGGGGTTGTTTGGACGCGAGAGGTGCAGCGAGGTGGCTGGGTCCATTGTGAGGACACCACCTCTCTCATTATGCCCTCTCAATCAGCACTCCTGCTCACAGGAAGCCCCTGTAAAGCCCATCTGCCATAGCTAATCTACAGGCAGCCCCGCGCTTGCGTCGGAGGCCTGCTACCCTCAGTCGCATTATTCTCAGATCCAAGGCTTCGCCAGGGATCAGCCAAAGCCCATTAAAGTAAATAATAGCCAGAAATGACAGGCTTAGCACGGATTGGGGAGGAAGTTGAAGACCAGTTTGAGCTGCGAGCTCTGATTAATAGAGAAAAGCATTTTTTTTTTGAGGGGGAGAGGGGGTTAGATGGTGAAAGTGAGGGTGGGGGGAAGGTGGAGGAAGCGAATAGAGAAAAAATGACCTTAGTGTGGTGCAGAGAATTCCTCAACCTCAGGGTTGTTAGGACTATACCGTCTGAAGCATTAGCAATCCTTGAGCTACTTTTGCTTTGATGAAGCTCAAACGGAATGAGGTGGAGGGGGGGGGGCAGAGATGAGGTGATGAGTCCTCAGAGGGCCTCTAGATCGACAAACATTGAGAGTCATTTTCAGCACTGAAGAAGAAGCGTACGTAATGTATTTCTTCAGCTGTGTTTAAAGGCCGAAGTTGGTTCCTCTTGCTTACTGCATGCATGAGGTTTTCTCATCTTTTTTAAATATTTTTTTGTGATAAAATTAGTGATGAGATTTTTTTCAAGTAAAGTTACGGTTTTGACACAAAGTAACTGGGTCTATGTTTTTAACAGAACTGGATGAAAAATTCTGATTATAAAGCTTTTCTAAATTTTTTTAATTGTTTGTGTATTAACTTCCATAACAGGAGATTTCAATAACAGTTAATGAGATGAACGATGGGCACCAAATCCCCCTCAACCCCGATACTTCTCCTCTTTTAACATTTATTTTCATAACTTAAAAAACAGAATTAACTTTGTACAAACAGTAAATAAGGACAGTGGTAATTAGCAGGACAAATAATGAATAGAAGCATTGAAATGCCGCCTATCACGAACAAACTGTGTTCATAAAGAAGATTAATATAAAAATATCTTTGCAGGTAAAACTAAGACATCTTTACCTTTTAAACATTTTCTTTAATACTAAAAATTGCCTTGTAATCTTTTTAAGATCTGCAGAAACACAGCTTATGTGACACATTTATGTTTTCTGCCAGTGTTTTTATATTATCTGCTCCATTTTGTTCACAATGTTGTTATTTGTAGTGGAAGTAAGCCTGTTTGCCTCGTTCAAAAGGCTGCTTCGTCATGGTCAGCTTGAGGTTAAACAATTAAAGCTGCTCCATGGACTCAAGTTAGTGTCAAGTTAGGCATGGAGACCAATGGTTAAGTTAGTAAAATAAAAAAATATATAT
>JAOXNZ010000098.1:14483335-14493338 GCA_028566095.1 Kryptolebias brasiliensis | reverse complement strand
ACAAAACGTGGTTGATAGTTAACTGACCTGCTGACACCATTTGGGTTTTGCCTTTGAACTACAATTTAGTCAGATTAAAAAATCTACTGAAAAAAATCTGACATTTATCACAAACTGCAGCTTGTTGAGCAGAAATGTTTTGGTTCAATTAAAATAGATCCCATTGGTGACTGAGCTTTCTGTTTTTAGATGTTTTTTGCTCTAAAAAAGAAGCAAACTCTAGTTTGTGCTTGATTTCAGCCTGGGATTTAACATGATTTGTCACTGGGCCGACAGTGGAGATGAACTAAGAGAGATTATGTGAAGCAGTTCCACCTCTGCTTAACTACTGTAAAAATTGCTTATATGCCTGTGAAGGAATTGGAATGCGTTCAGGAAGCGAATGATCAAGCTTGTAGTCAGCCGGCACTGTTCCTCTGATTGGACGAAGCCTCAGACATCTGGGGCACAGGAAAAAACAGGTTACTGCTGCATGAAAGGTACACTCACTCATCTGTCAGAGTATCTTCTATTGATCTATCAGTTACCTGAATCTTCAAAACGCTGAAAAAAAAAGTGGAGACCTCTGCTTCAGAGATGTAATGAAGAATTTAAGATCTTCCGAATTTATTATTGACAAGCCTGTAAAAAGATATGATACATGGAAACTGACAAGGCCTCTGGGGAAACACTTAAGGTTTCTTAAAGAAGTGTTTAATGGTATTGATTTTTATTGTTCAGCGAACAGCGTGAAGCCTTTGACTGTTTTATTGAATGGATTTAGACACATGCTTTTAAACACAGAGAGGAAGAAGACTTTTCAGTTCGTAGATTAAATCCATCAAGCAGTGTGTGCGTTGAATTTTAATAAGCTTTCAGAATACACCGTGTCACAAACAGCTGCAGCTTGTTTTACAGTAGCAGCTCACTTCAAATGCCTCTTATGTCATACTCCTGCGTGTAGGATGTGGTTTGCTTGCCATGAATGTGACAGATGTGTTAGGACCTTTGCAGCCAGCAGAGGCCTCTCATGTCTTGTAAGAAAAGCTAGAGAATTGCATGGCAAAAAGATACTGTAAATTAAGATTTTTATACAATAAAATGCTAGGTAAAAATGTTAAAAACACAACAATTTAGGTGTCTCTGATTAGTTTGTTACTTGTTACCTATACCAGGAATAAATGATAATGTCAACTTCTCTTTCTGGTTGGTTAATTCAGCTTTTTGGAGCCCCCACTCTTATTCCCACCTCTCAGATCAGCCTGATCTTTACTCTTTAGCAAACTGAATACTCATCCTCGACCGGCTCACCTAAATGAACTCTGCTCTCCTTCATGTGCCACAAAAGTGCCACTGTGTGGAGTCGCCAGGCTTTCTTCCCAGGAGACAGTGTGTGATTTCTATATCCGTTTCCATGGATATGTGGTGAGGAGGGAGGAAAAATGGAGCTCTAACCTCTGGCTTTAGACCGGCTCCCAGGCCAGACGGTTCATTTGAGGGGAGCAGGAAGCGGCTCTGCCTGTTTGTTTGTGCTCTGACAATGGCAGCACTTGAAAAGATGGGGAAAAAAAAGAACATTGTGGTGTTATCTGTCAAACACTGTGGAAAGGGGGAATGTGTGAAAAAGTCAGTGGCGGTACAAATGCAGAATTACTTGATGAAAACAAAACAGAACAAAAAAATAAAGCAAAAGTTCAGATTGTTTGAAGTGAGGCTCTGTGGAAAGAGTATAAACAAATAATATCTTACCTGTTGTAGATAGTCCTTTGAATGACTTTAGTTTGAAAAAGCAGAGTTTAATTTTAAATGGATCAACAAGCTAACTATTAGTCCAAGCAGGATGAAAACCAAAGAAGATTGCTGCCATCTTAAAACAACAAATACCATATTAGGAATTTTGCATCTTTTTTTTTTTTACATACAATCCTATGATAATTTGCCAGCACAAACAGCAGCAGCAGCAACTAGCTGCAGCACTTCAGTGCATTCTGGGGCAGCTGAAGCATCATGTTTCTGCTGGAAAAACCATATATTATGAAACTGACAATAATGGTTTATAAAATAACATTTGCATGAACCACTGTAAAATTTCTGAGTGCTGTTTAAGACAACAGCAATTCATTTTAGTCCTAACCCTGCTCAGGCTAGTCATTAGCTTGGTAGTCATGTCAGAATTAAACCTTATTTCTCCAAAAAGGGGTCATTCAAAGAGCTATCTACAACAGGTAAAATATTAATTGTTTATCATTTTTACACAGAACTCATTTCAAAAGATCTGAACTATCACTTCAAGATCTTTCACTATAACAAAGAGATATGTGTCTGAGGCAGAAAGAGGCTTGCAGCGCCCATCAAAGCTAACAGAGTCCTTCACTTTCAAAAGGTTGCCCTTAAACGCTCCTGCCAGAGACACCTGATAGTCCTTGAGCTGGAAATCAAAAGAACAGTGAGATGTTTTTTATATATCCTAAACAGAGAAAGGAGGGGCTGACTTGTGAAGCTCATTGTTTAAAAAAAATAGAGACAATATTAAAATCATATCTGAAATGGCTCACATGCACTTGCCTACTAATGATGAGGGAGGGCCATGACCAGTGGAGGGGAAGAGAACACCATTTTCTATTCATCTGGCAGTGTGCCCAGATCTCATTCAAGCAAAAAAAAAAAAAAAAAAAGTCCTCTCAATCCAAACTTAATCCCAGACGATTAAAAGATGGCATCAGTTTTCCTCCATAGGCGTTATGCAGATCACCGAGAAGATTCGGATTTTGATAGTATCAGAAGAAATTTTACACGGCTGAAAAAGATTTAAGATTCAGGCACTTGTGTCAAAACTGCAATACTGTGACTTGATAAACTCTAATATGCTGCAATGTAATAAACTAACAATGAAAAGGGATTGATCTAAGAAGAAAAATGAATATTTATTGATGTAGAAAAGTATCCTCTGTGTTTTTTTCCCCCTGACTCCCTGAGGGAAGGTGTGAAATCTAATAAAGCCATTCTCAGGAGGGGTGGCTTTGATCAGAGATTCTCTAAACAAGCAGCAAGTCCCATGTGAACAAAAGGTCTATATGCTTCAACACGTGCTATCTTTACATCTTGACTTCTGCTTCTGCTAAAACAGAGCTGTCGTATTGGAAACAGCTGAGCCATTTCAATTTCAGCCCGAGGCAACATTCTCCTCTCAAAGAAGATGCTCCGTATGTTTGAACTATTTTCTATAAAGACTACCTGTTTAACTGCACGCCTCGGTAAGGTGCAAAAGTGTTGTTTTTCAGAAAACACAATTTAATGAATAAACTCAAATATACATTTACACTGTGTGCATTGTGTCCTACAAGTTGCCTCAGCGGAGGAAACCGCACAAATATTAATTCATGATGAAGATTTAGATTTACAGCAAACAACAGAACCAAAGTAAAGTTGAAAATCTATTAATTACCACATGTTTGTATGAGAGGAAAAAGAAGTAGTAGTAGTATAGAATGGTGGAGTTAGTGTAGGAATGATGCAGCAGAAGTAGAGCGATATGCTGATCTGATGATGCGGAGTGGGCAGTGCTGGTTGTTGCTTCATGCAGAGTAAGTGTGTGTGTCATACTGTGGCTGCTCTCACACTCCAGAAGGTCACACAGGATGTGGCTCGCACACATGCACACACACACAAATTTTGGGCCAAGCTCTTAAAATAGCTATAAAGGTGCTGCTGCTACAAGCCAGAGCACTCATACAAAAGGAATATCTGTGACACAGTATGACCAGCCTTAATTTTTTATCACATTTGTTGGTGGTTATTTAAAGGGATAGTTAAGACTTTCTGAAGTGGGATTCTACTGAACAGTTATGAACATGGCAGTTTGTGCAAAGGCTGTTTTATAAACCTTTATATCTTCACCAATTTAGCAATAGCCCATTTCCCCAGCACAAATATTATAATATTCCTGCAGTAATTGCCTCAGACTGCAGCAGAAGTGCTACAGCTAGCTGCTGATGCTGCTGATGTGTTCTTTTAAATAGCCATAGAAATCTATATATATAAAACCAGCTGGAAAGGAAAGAAAGTCAAGTGGCTTTTTATTCAAACTCTTCAGATTTTTGTGCTGAGTTTATTTATGAATGACTGCACAAAACGTAAGATAATAATAATAAAGCTAACATGAAAGTTTTGAGTTAGACAACTTTAGTGCCTGAAAGACAGGGTTTGTTCTACTTTCACTTGGTGGTAGGTAAGTACCAAAGTAGAGAAATCATTCAGGTTAACATATTTGTAGTGTACTCCAATTGCAACACATATTCACAGAAAACTTTACAATTGTATTTAGCTGAAATTGCCAAGAAAAATTAATTTCCCTCATGTAACTTCTGTTGCCAGCATTCAAATGTTTTTCACATCCCATTGAGAAAACCAGTCACTGATTAAGAGCCGTTTTGCTGCCTCTCACCTCGCTGCAGTGTTTCAGCATCTGAGTTGGGACCGATCACGTGCTATGAATGGGAGCTCTGTTTGGCTAAGACATAGACTTCGAAAAGTTTTTCTGAGCCGAGCTACAACTGATTCCTGTACTGGACTGAGTCTAATTTATTAAGTATTTATTATTTTTGCCAGTCAAATGAAATGAGCTTGCGGGATAAATATGGCCTTGGGGCCACCAGTTTGTGACCTCTGACATAAAGTTGTGTTGAGCTACATGTTACACATACAGCTCATAGCTGAATATCAAGAACTGTTGAGCAATATTTTATTTTATCTTTATGGTTGAACTTCATAAAAAAGTTCCCCTCAAATTGTAAAAAGTTCCTAACTGGTTCTAAAAAGATCTTATAATTGGAGTTTTATGAACTATGATCAACTACAGTTACTGTGTTGCAAAAACCAAGATAAGGTGGTATTTCCTTTGCAATCTGTGAAAACCTAACGGTGACAAAGACCCATTTTGAGATTTCTGCCTCTAGGGGTCTCTCAATCAAAACAATTCAAAGATGGAATTTGATAAGGTTAAACTGAGGGACTTGTTTTATTATTACGGTTATTTTTTACATAACCACCTTGGTTGATGAAAACTCCATCTGATTTCATTCATAAGGAAAGTCAAGTGAAATCGTTGTTGTCCAAAGTGATGCACCTTAAAATAGGAAAAAATAAACTAAAGCATGGAAATAAACGTGGTGACATATTATTCAAGTATTTAGTTCTTTTCAGGATAACTTAAGCCAGTAACTTATTTTACTCAGAAGCTATGAATTCTGCCTGAGAAGATGCGCTGTATACAAATGTCCTAAGATCATCCTGATCATCCTGTTGCATTTAAGGAAATCATGAGCGGTAAGTCAACTAAAAATTAATTAAAAAATACAATGGTTATTGTAATTTAGGTGTTTCCTGACAGAAATTTTATGTTTTTACATCTTTTAGTCTTTTTCCTAATTTTGGTATTAGGATTCCAGCACCCTAGATGTTTTACATGCTTAGTTGCTCATAGATGTAAGCTCTTTGTTAAGCTCTACTGAAGCCTGATAATGACCCAGGAGAGAGAAATTCTGCTGTTTTTTTTTAAGTCAGTGAATTAGTTAATCTATTAGATATAAAAAGTAGCAAATCCAGGTGGCTAAAATATCAGCTGAAAATACTTGAAATATGACCTGGTTGTTAAATGGATTCTAGAATTGTGCCACTCAAGCTGGCTGCATGTTGGAGTAGCTCTGTTACATTCATTCTGAGATATTGGTTTTGAAAATTTAATTCCTCTTTTTTTCTAGTTGTAAATCACTTTTTTTGGATGACTATTTCCTCTGGTATTGGATGCTGTGCAGCTACAAGGCTTTTTTACTGAAACCTTCTACTTTTGGACATCTTATTATGATGCGTAACTATAACAACAAGGTGGGGGTTTTTTTCACAATCGGGAGCAGCTGATTAATATCTTTTACTCTTCAGTGTTAAACGTGAAGAACCCTAAAGTCCAGTCATGGCCAGAACCAAGCAGACCGCCCATAAATCCTCTGGAGGTAAAACTCCAAGGAAGCAGCTTCCCACTAAAGCCGCCCACAAGAGCGTCCCGGCCACCGGCGGAGTGAAGAACCCTCACCTCTACAGGCCCAGTACCGTGGTTCTCAGGGAGATCTGCCACTACCAGAAGTCCACCGAGCTGATCATCAGGAAGTGGCCCTTCCAGCACCTGGTCCGGGAGATCGCCCAGGACTTCAAGACCGACCTGCGCTTCCAGAGCTCGGCCAACATGGCTCTGCAGGAGGCAAGCGAGGCCTACCTGGTGGGGCTCTTTGAGGATACCAAGACCGAGGACACATTGGGACAGACCACTACAAGAGATCCTTCCTGCCCACAGACATCAGCATCTATAACAACTCTTTAACAAAACCAGGATGATGAGCTACAACAACATTTATTTTCCCTTTGGGATTAATAAAGTATTTTGGAATTTTAATTTGAATTGAATTTGAAATAATCAGCTATTTTTTTATAAGCATTAATATACACATCATACTATAGCTAAAGCTAGCATCCTGTAGTAGCTATATTTCACAGTGCAAGTAACTGACAAAAACCAAGCAGCCACAGAAACATGTTCCGGTGGGATAGTCATGTAGGCGTGTGACAGGGCAAACACACTTAACTAACAACTTTCTTCACATTGGATGCCCTTTGACAAACAGCCCTGCTCCTCAGCGCTTACGGCATGTGCCTCAGCATTAACGCTAACGCCCTGTAGTATGGTTGGCTGGACAGGCACTTGACTGATGGCTCTATTAGAGCCTCCCACCACGGCACCTACTCCTATCCCAGGTCTTTCCTCCAACTGGATGTGTTGCTGACAAAGCACTGATGGGCTAAAGGGGAAGACTAAATGAAGGGTCTAAACACACCAACAACCACATTCAGACACGAACGAATAGACCAACACACATAAAAACATCCACAGACACAAGGATGTAAAGGAAGATACGTAGATGCAGCTGTGTGCACAAACACACAAGAGCCACACAAGGAAGCAGAAAGGATTTAGCCATGCTTCACCCCTTTTTTGGATGTGGCTGGAACAATAACTTAGACAAATACAACGAACAGCTGATCAGCACCCCTCTAATTCCACCTCTTTGGTGGCTTGTTCCCGAGACCACCGTGAAACAAGGAGGCCGCTGAAAGGCTGGCTCTTGATAATCAGCTCTGAAGGGGGTGGAAAATACAATTCATATCTCCACTCCTCTTGGTAAAGCAACCACTGGAGCAGGAAATGACAGTGGATGTTTTAATCTTCAAACAGTGAGCACCACACTTCCTCAGGCTACATGGAAGAATCTGCTCAAATGTGACAGAGCTGCCTACCCATTTGAGCAGCCAGTTCAGTACACCAGCTGCCATTCAGATTTTTCTATTAATTTATAGCAAACATGTATTAATAATTGGTTATTTATATTGAATTAACCCCTTAGTCCCTATTTTGGATTGATCTTGTTGGCAGAAAGTGCTGCTGCCTCCAGTACAGGGGCCGCTAGTGATGTAGGGGTTTAAATATAACACTGTTCTAAAACTTGGTAAAAATTTCCATTGCTTATCTTCAACAAGACATAAATGATGAGCAGCACATAACATCCTCATATTTGGAGTTGCTGTTTACACCAGTTTTTGTGGGCAAGCTGCCTACACTGCAATTCTCCTCCAAAAGAGCAGATGCCAGTACCAAGAAAAGAATACCACTACACAATGGGAATGGCTCAAGATACCAAAACAAACTAAGCAGCTTGCAGTTTGTCCCACTGCTCTTCCTGTTCTTACATGGTGACATACTGATACAAGTTACGAAAATTAATATGTGACAGAAAAGCCAAAATAACACAAAACCACTCTACACAATGGACACTGTGTTGTCTGTTTTGATGCACACCATCAGTTGTAAGATTATTTATGGAAATTAGAAATTTTGTTAAAGTCGTTATCTAACTGGGCCGCAACTACTGGTGAACTGCATTCATGAGTGATTCTCCAAAGTGTCTCGAAACATTGGCAAAGGTTCTCAATTTCCTCGTATGAGTCACAGAGCCATACAGGTTTGTCTCCTGAACTTTGAACATGTTCAAAATATTTGTGTGACAAATCTTCTCTCAAAAAAGTCAGAATCATCGTGGGCATCTCAAACCTGTCTAGTTTTTGTCCTGGGTGTCTCCAACCAATCTCAGGAGCACTAAAGCTGTAGTTTGACACATGCACAGAAGCACTTCTCTGACAAAAAACATGTCCAGGTCTTAAAACCTTGTCAGGGAAAATTAAGAATTAATGAAAAATCGTCATTAGGAATAAATAATAAACTGGGGGCAGCTGCCAAGGTGGTACAAAGTGAGCTGAGTATGATGTGGATGGAGGTGGGAAACTAAATAACAAGGAAGGGCTAGAATACAGTTTTGCAAGCTGCTTACAAGAAAATAGGCTGTGATTATCAAAAATTGGCCAAGCAAAATGTGTCTGCATGTCTTGCTGGTCACTTGGACACAAACACTCAGAATTCAGTGAGACAGCAATTAAAAGTGTACCTATTTTCTCACAATCTTCTTGCAATTTTGAGTTGCCAGCTAGTTTCCAAAAGTTGCAGCCCAATAAGACACAACAAAGGTGAGAAACTCTAACACTGAAAAACTAAAGCATTGACAAGCAGATGACATTCAACCAAACTGAGTATTTCTGGTCCCAATTCAGATCAGAATTGATTCAATTTATCAATGTCAATAAGGGCAACAATCCCTGGAAAGAGACATGAATATTAATTGAAAATAATCAGATTAAGCTACTACAATGTGACATTTTGAGATGGGCACTTTATCTTCAGGAAGGGTGAGAGAAAAGACTGCCTGCGTACAAATCAGAGAACACTGCTTAATTGCATGTTATCACCCTATGATTGCCTTGGCATTATATAAAACAGTATGGTAATTACTTCACAGATAGTGATGTAAATAGCCTCAGGCTGCTGCTTCCATAAGAGGAAGTGGAGAGAGGGCACAGGCCTGAACATCTGGGCACAGAGGTAGCACAATTAGATGTGTATAGTTAGGTGATTATCACACAGACATTACCAGAAACATATATTTGACAGCATCATTCACACTTCACACTGAACACTAAACTTTGAGATCAGAAATTTATTAGAACAGAAATGTAAAAAAAGCATTTTATAGCAGAATCTAAGTGGTCCTCATGGTGTCAGTGCCGGCCAACCCAGTGAACAGATGCATTATATGCATTATAGGCCAGCTGGAGCTCCCCTCCCTCCACCCTTCGGAGACCTCCCACCCTCCCCTCACCTCCTTCTAGCCCTCGAGGAAACACAGCTCTGAGGGCTGCCGTCATATGTTTTCAGTGTTTGTACAACAGCTGATAAATGTAATGTAAAAGGGGCTTTGTGTGTGGGGGTTGACTGTGATTGCTGGTAATAACTGACTAATAGAATAAAGCAATAACGCACAGCCTCAGGGCTTTTGAGCTCTGTACTGACAATTTCATACTGCAGATTTATCATTGTGCAGACATTAGCATTTCAGTCTGTTCACTTTCCCATCTGATGGAGCTCTGTCTCAAGCTCAAAGGTGTCTCTCGACCTCAGGTCTCCAACACACCGTAACTCAACAAAGACGAGATGGAGAAAAATACCTCTGAGTTGAAAGAAAACAGTAATGATGCTGATTTTCAGCATGGCATTTGTAGACAATTCATAAACAATAGACTAATAAAATACTCTCAAGCAACAATTCAAAGGTGAAATTGAAACTGGTTAATCAAAATAATGTAATATTCGACGTATATGCTGTTTGTGTTTGTTATAATTGGATATTTTCAACACAAAATGACAAAATATTCTAAAAGTATCACTTTCTAATGAAAAGGTAATGTATCAAAAACTCTAGGTACTTGAAAAAAAGTTTGAAGATTTGTCAGACACTTAAACTCTTGATTTAAAATAGATATTTTTATGCTAGAAATTCTGTAAGAAATCAAGACTGATTTTGGAAGATCG
>JAOXNZ010000098.1:14462570-14472816 GCA_028566095.1 Kryptolebias brasiliensis | reverse complement strand
GGAGTAAACCCACGTGTGCACAGGGAGAACATGTAAACTCCACCCAGAAAGGCCCCAGGCCAGGATGCCATCCTGCAACCTTCTTGCTGGGATGCGACAGCGCTAACCAGTACGCCGCTGTTCCACCTGTCCATTCAGTCAAAATTAAACTTTATTTCTCCAAAACAAAAACTATAGTTTTTTTTTTTTAAAACATTCTTATAATCCAAACAGTTCTCTTCTTCAATATATTTAATATCAGATCATTTTTTTACTTTCAAGGTGCAGTTGAAAGTAAACATTCTGCATCAAACACTTGAAGCAATCAGTAAACTCTGCCCCACAATTGTACCTTGAAAGTTTAATCAATGTAAATTGCTCTCAACAAACTACTTAATATTTTACAAAGCACTTTTGAAGCAATGACTCTAGAAGCTAATCACTCTTTAGTGTTGTGTACAGTGAGATTATTGTTCTATAGGATCATCTGTCATGCTGCTTCTGCTTCAACAAACAAAATATGTAAAAACTTACGCATCCATAATAAAGCCACAATATAGAGGAAATCTGCATGTCTCTATTTAGTTTTCAGCAATTCACATGCATTAAACTCGAGCTTCACGCTGAAATGAGCCAGATTCCTTTTTGAAGTAGAGCTTCAAGGGGAAAAAGGCATCTGTGAAAACAGTCCAGTGTGTTTTTAAACTTTGAGCACATTCTTACTGACCAGCTGTAACAACTCCAGCAGTACAACAACACTAGGATACATTAATGTCCATTGTAGTGCCATATGACTTGGTTTGGTTTGACTTTACAGTCAAGACTGATGATGTTTAATTTTCTGAGTTTCATCTTTCTCGTCAAGGCAGCTCTGGCAGACGAGGAACGAGTGTAGCAAGACAGAAACTGCAGAGCACCCTCTGCAAATGTAAATAGCTGCTAATGCTGTACCATTTACCATGCCAGAATGGTAAGCCACTTGCAAGCTCTGTGTGATGGAGACATAAGCATCAGTGTCGAGAACGGTTGGTCTCATCTGCGACTCATCATCAGCCAGTGGATCTCAGCAGGAGGAAAAATGTACACCCAGGGCAAATCTGTAAACACCAATTTAATCTGCATGGAGAAAGTTGCTGTCATCAGCTGTGACAGAAAAAGCTTCTGGGCCACATCAACACGCAAAGAGTCACTCTTCTCTCCCAGATATCTCTGTCAAACGCAGACATTAAGCCATTATGGACGTCAAAAGCTGCCATTGAGAAGTTCTTTTCTCTGCCAGTCAAAGCTGCAGAGTGGATTTTGGAGGGTCACAGTGGAAAATGATGTGGATGCCCTGCAGTTCCTTCTTTATATTAATTGCTGGCAAATTGGTTTTAGCCTTTAGAAATAGAATCAGGACATTTAGCATTAATCACCATAAAATTATTTATCTTTTACAAGAGTTAATTTGAGTTTTCTTTTTCTCGTGGCAAAAAGAAGTGAAAAAAATGCAACACTTTATGGTCAGATTTTGTTGTAATTAATTTAGGGTCATAGACATACTTAAGAAGATTTCCTCCACATAGATTTGGCTCTAAAGCTGTCTGAGCATCATAGCCATGTTGTTACTTGGCAGCAGTGTCGCACTAAGGCAACACCAGCGACGATGAACATTTAACAATAATGAGAATTACTTGCGGTCCCGCCCCTATTTTTCATACCCTAACATCCTGATTTCATGGGTGACACTTAGGGACCCCCCAGGCTCCCTAATGTGCGCTTTGGGACCCATGTGGTAGTCATAGCTAAGGCTGCTTTTTCAGGCACAAAAAGTGAAGGAAACAGGGAAACAGAAAGTCCTTTGGACTTTTAATGGTGAACATCACATGTAGAATGATTTTTAAAGGATTTTCTTTAGCTAAAATGTTATTTACACATCAGCAACAGATGTTTATTCTGGATTTCCTTTTAAATGTTCTTGCAGAGTTGGAATTTTGTTTCCGATTATCACTGCAAACCCTCAAATTTTCTGTTTCTTCACATGATGCTGTCAGTTTTCTTACCACCAGCAGAAAGTGATGTCAGTGGACTGGTGGCCCAGCGTCTACGGTCTGTGATATGTCAATCCCATTTGGGGTCACTCGTGTTTGCAGTGGCAGGGGCTTATACGGTTCAGCTAGCTTGAGCTCAGTGACAAGAAGGGGACACGCCGCCGGGCGGGCTATCACACTGCCCCCTGGGGTGGCTTCTGACAGACTAGAAACATCAGGACATATTTGGAAAGGCAGTGTCGATGGGGGAGCGAGGGTGGGACTGGCAGTGAGGGAACAGCCATGCAGCAGGGCAGTTTCCCAGAACTCATTACTCACAGTTAATTTACAAACAAGGAGAAAGACCCGGCTGTAAGACAGACTTCAGCTGCCTCTGTCCCACCTAAAGTTAACCATTTCAGATTTCCTTATGGGTTGATGGAGGTGAACAGGAATTTGTCTGCTGCAGCCCTTGATGCACTGACCTGCTCCTAAGAGGAGTGAATCCTATGCATTGTCTGACTCACAATCTTATCATAAATGTTCATTTAAAGCAGTTGATTTGATTTACCTTACACCATGTATATACGCAATCTAATGACATTTTTATTCCTGCAGGTCCTTGATTCACTTTAAAAATGCTAGATGTTGGGGAATATCTCCAGGAGAGGCTCACATTTTATCACCCCTGCTGGTTTAACCCATTTACTCCACATCATCAAGCCATGTCCAGGGACTCCAGCGTTGGTGAGGTTTTATGTAGTGCTGGGATAAAATAATTAGATGACTCCTTCAATTGTCTCGTCACCTTCTTTTACCAAGACATTCACAGCTGCTAATTGAATGAACTAAAGGTGCGGACAATTCTGACTCGTAAATCTTCCATAAACGTTATTTGCTGGAAGGAAAAAAATGGTGAATCACATGCTGTTAAATTCCTCAGGCCTGCTGCTGTCGATTAAAAGGACAGTCAGCTGGACACCTCTGTCCTGCTGTGTAATGGTCAGTGGCCAAACCAGCAACCCCTGCTGCTTTGAGTAAATTAACACTGGAGCAGGACTTTCTGTTGTTTTAAATCACCATACAAATACATAGGCAACAACCTCAGGAGGCCAGATGTCATAAAAGACAATGTATATATATATAAAAGCAATTCTTCATGTTATTTTGAGTTTGAGTATTGGTTGGTGAATGCTGAAGTTTGTCAGCATTGATAGTGAAGGATTAAAAAGCGACCAATAGGATCATAGACATATCATACTAGTGGACCAAGTGTCCCTGTCTTCTCTTGTTGTTTGGAATTGAAGCCAGCAGGAACCGTTTTACAGGAGCTGTCGTGTTATATTTTTGTAACCAGTGTCTGCACTACTAATGTGGGGCTTTAAGTCCCGCCTACCCCCTGCACACAATCATGGTGTCACATGACCTTTCATTTAATCATGAAATAACTGATTACAGCTAAACATATTAGAAAAATGAATATTTGAACATACAGCAGCAAAGTAAGAACTATTAAAATCAACACCAGAGTCAACATCTAAAAAACATTTCCTGAGATGTGTTTTTATTTATGAAATAAGTGCATTTATTTAGAAGAAACGGGAGTTAAAACTAGCACTGGGGCACTTACAGCAGGGATGTTTTAATATTTCTTTTTATATTTGTCAAAAAAAGAACATGTATTGCTACATTGGTGTTGATGTATAGGTTTCTAAAATAGTGTCTTGGATTAATTTGTGTGAAACTTTTTGTTGTTTCAAAGACAGCAGCATTACACTTAGGTGTTGGTCCTGCTCAGAGTAACTGATTTCTTCTTTTCAATTTGCTCAGATATAATTCTATTTTTCCAAACTAAGGTTGTTTCACAATTTTAGTCAACAAATTTCATTGAAGCATGGACAAAACTTTACACAAATGAAAAAATTACAAGATTGTTTGATTAAAAACTTTATTGTAAATATTGCCCTCAATGTACAAAAAAGAAATTTCCTTCAATGCTCTTTGTTGGTGTGGACAATAAGATATTATTTCCTGCAGTCCTTGTATTAAAAATCTATAAAAGTCGTCATTACTCAAAATAAACTCAAAATTTAGTTGATATGACCTTTAATATGTAAATAGACAATCTTATGTATCCATGTTGAAACTTGCAAAGAAATTAAATTACACAGGGATAATGCATAATTAGATACCATTTAAAAAAGAGAAGATAGTCTAATTATTGGTGAAGCAGCTTAAGATGCTTTACTCCTTAATTGAAGTACATCATGAATGCAGTGTGAATCTGTTCTGGCATGTTCAAACCAAATCTAAATCTTAATTAAATTTTGTGCAAAAGAAAGTGTTAGAGAGAAGCCTTAATCCATTTAAAGGAGGATGGTGAAGGTCTATTAAAGGGTGTTAATTCGTTAATCAGAACTTTGGGTGGCTATCCTTTTCTATATTGAAGTCTGCACTATATTTGAACCACACAGCGGGAGGTGTATACAAACAGCCTCTAGCCATTGTGGATGTAGGTGATGGGCCAAATTAGAAAAGGCTTGAGGATAAGTCAGAAAAAAGCTCCTGTAATGGTGTAATATTCTCTTTTTATTTATGTTTCCTCCCATTTCCCATTATGTTGTTCTATTATGCCACTCTGTTGATATTTCCTATTGAAATAGGATCATCCTTGAACAAGTACCTAAGACAGGTAAGAAATGAGTAGTCCTGGTAATAAAGGCACCACAGGGGTCAAGTTCTCATATAAAGCCTTGTTAATGTCAACATAACGGACAGAGGACCATGGTGTAACTACTAAATACAACTTCAAAGTATGGGCGAAAGAAAAGAAGCTTAGAGGATGAGAACGTTCTGTGTCCACGTCCTCTAATGGAAACTCCATCCATCTTCATGACACAGCATGGCCTCTTGGTCTCAAAGCCTCGAACCGTAACACAAATATATGCACAGAAATGTACAACAAAGCCAATTGGTTTTAAGCCAGCCATTGAGTTGTTGAGTTCTAATACAGCTGCTGAAGAAGCAGTGCGCTATTCATGATGCTTTACTACCAAAAAAGAAAAGTTGAGGACACATCCTTGACAAAATCCTCTTTTCAGACATAATCCACCTCGCACTATTTTATTTAAGGACTGGAGTGTGGAACATCTGATCTTATCCCGAAAGCTATTCAATACTATAGTGCTGGCTTGATTATGTTCCTAGTACACAGAGGAACCTTTCACTCCTTAGTGGCTTCCCATCACACCTGGGATAATAAAGAGGATTTAAACAGGTCTGAATAGGTTAACCAGGTGTTGAAACAAATAATGGTTTAAAATTGTAATTAACATGGCTTGAATAGAGCATTGCTCTTGGTAAAGGTCTCCTCTGTTGAATGACTTTGGTATGCAAGGAAACACAAGACTGAAAGGCCCCTGTCTTTGTCCCTGAAGAGAATAAGGAACTAATGGGGAATTAAGACCTTTAGAGCCCGTGTGCTTCTGTTATATGGCTTTTCCCCTTTTCTTCAAGGAGGTAATGCCACAGTTCATAGGCCTGCCCAGCGAATTAGTTGCACTTCTTCTAAATGTTTAACTGCTGCCAGTGCACTATAGTAAAATGTAACCTAATTGAAAGAGACTGTGCTTATTTAAACCCAGAAAACCGCTAGAAAATAAAACACTATGTGATTGATCAAATGTAAACATATTGATTAATGTTGCTCTCATTTTTATAAAGCAGCTTGAAATATTTTGTATTAAGTATTGTGTCATTACCTACTAATATAGCCATGGTGTGCAAAACTGCATTTCATGTATGCAAAACATTACCATTTAAATGACTCTCCATTATTAATTCTGCATTTTATTTAGAAACCTCACTGATCTGAAACATGTTGTTTGTGTAGTTAATGGGGAGATTTAAAACATTCAAAACGTGACGTTTATGCAGAGTCATGTATTTTCTAGAAGTCTATTTGTAATTGCTGCTAAATAAAAGATTTTATGCATGTGTCGTTTCTGGGTGAGGTAAGTCCAAGTCACTACAAAGTCAAATTTTCAGACACTCTCAGCTATAAGGAAGCCATAGTCAAAGGGTCACATTCTGCAAAGTTTCCAAACATCAGACGTAGAACTTCCACACGGTTCTTCATTTCCTCTGAGTGTTTTGAAGCCCCCCACTGAGAGGGTCCCAATCTTGACGCATCAAGCAATGAACAGAGAAAAAAGGCTGATTGCAAGTGATTGACAGGCCATGCGGTTACCACAGTAACTCCTTTTTGGCTTGCCATGGAAGTCCAATTCATCATCAGAATTAGATGACTCTAAAAGGGCCTATTATCATAAGGGTGCACATGTAAGTGGGGCAATCGACTACCTGTGAATCGATCAAACTGTCTGAGTCAAGCACTCAACGTTTTAAAAATAAGGCCAAAATGTAAAAAGATTACAGGATTTTTAGATACTGTCTTGCATTTTACTTAGGTTTTTATTGTATAGCTTTTTATTACTGTTGTTGACGTTGTTTCATTCCATTAAATCCATTTTATAAATTCACACTGAGGACAGTTTGTCCAGTGAATTTGTTGAATACTTTTAGAAGAAGATGCAGAGAACGACACTGAACTGTTATAATCAGGAGGTTATACATGCATTTTTTTGGAGAACTCTTAATATGCCAATTTCCTGCAGTCATATGCTTTTAATGTTCAAAAACCAAAGTTTTCTTCTGCAGTATGTTGCTGCAGCACCTTATTTCACCCTTTGTCTGAAATGTATTGTTTTAGTTCCTCTTTCATTAGGGCCTCCTCTGCCAATAGGACTTTATGGGTGTTATCCATTCATTTGAATGGGAGACAACAAGAAAAGATTCCTGCAATAGTTGTTACACAGTGTTTTTGCAATGACATTTTTATAATCAAATTTTAAAAATGTGAAACACCAGGAAGTTTAGCTTAGGTTGCACTAATATAAATATGCGTATCCACTGCAGCCTCAATTTCTATAATTTTATTTTTGTCCCTCAGTATTACGTTGATATCATCCCTCTTTGTAGCCATATATGGAAGTTAGCTTCACTGGCTACATAACAAGGAACCTTAAAGGATTTTTCTGATGTTGTGGGACCGTTGTCAAAGGGAGAAGTAATTCTCTAGTTCTTAAGTTCTTCAACCAATACAATAGGAAACAATATGGTACCATACAATATTTTATGATGCAATCCAATACAACACAATGCAATACAGCAAGACCAATACAAGACCATAGACTCTACTTTATTGTTCATTTGGGTAAATCTGTTTTAGGTAACATTATATCCAGACTTAAAAGCCTTTGTTATCCCTTTACCAATGAATCTGTCAAAACAGCCATAGCCATGCTTACAACATGTATGATTATTTGAAGAAAAACCTGAAGCTTCAACAAGATGTTTTGGTAAGTTTAGGGGCAATCATTTTGTTGGAGAAAATAATTTCCTCAAATTTCCTCTCTTTTCTGTTTGTATTCTTAATTTTGTAACTTATAGATCTATTATGTAAACAAAAATACTACATAACATAATAAGAGAAAAGAAAAGGGATAGGAGACGTTTATCGTCATAGTTTAGTACAATGAGATTCTGGTGACAACTTCACATGTATAGCAGCAATAAAAATAGTGAATACAGCAGCATAAGGGTACAATCCAGTCTGTACCAGTTTGACACATGGTGATATACAATATGGCATTGACATGATACCGTGTGATTCAATCCAGTACAACTCAGACTCGGACATCAACTCAGTGCTGTCCCGAGAAACATAACATTACAATAAGGCTTAAAAGCTTCTGCTAAGCCTTGATTTAAAGTGTGTCAAAACGTATAACTTATGTGCTCTTTGTGGCAGTGTGGAAGAAAAGCCAAGAGCATCAGCAAGATGTTTCAAAAAGTTTAGCGGCAGTGTTTTCTGTTAGACAAAATAATTTCCTTTTTAACTTTGCAGATCTAGTACATGAACAAAAAAGCTGCACAACCCACTGAATAAAACATAAAAAAACATACAAAAAACATTATATGTCATCTTTAATAGGCAAACATACTTCCACAAGAAAATCTTTTATTACCAAAGTGGAAGTTTTTATACCATAACAGGAAAAAACAGCCATTTCACCCCTGCAGAGGAATGAATGATGAGCAAACATACCGAAAGCCTTCATCTCACCATCTTCCTCTCTTTCTCTCTCTCTCTCCCACTTTCTCTCTCACACACACAGGATACCAAATGGTGTTTTTGGCACATAGTGCAGATATTCAGTATAAAAAGGTCATCAAAGCCATCATGAGGAAATGCAACCTCATCTATTACAGTCTGGTTCACTTGACTTTAATTGTAGCCAAAAACCGATAGTTGCACTGATGTGCTTTTATTTAGGTTTTAGCATTCATGTATGCATGTAAGTTTGAAATAAAGATATCTATGTTGACCAAAATGTCTGAACACAACTCTTGTGAATGTCTACAGTGGTGTGTCTTTGTGTGTGTGTTTGTGTTTTCATGGTCAGGAAGGAGACCAAAGCAAGCGTCAGCATCAACATGAGCGTCAGAGCTGTGTAGCATCAATGTGTCAGAGGCAGCGGGGGCCTAGGCACCCATGCAGGCTTCCCATCAGTGCACGGATGGAGCTGAGTCAGCCCGACAGCACCGCGGCACACTCCAAACTTACTTAGTGTAATTAAAGTTGAGAAAGGTTAAAGTTTGACACTGAGACGAAGTGAAGGGTCCTTTCTCCAAGGCAAGAGACAATACAGGGAACCTCGTCAAAGCGGTTAACCGGTGAAGCCCTTGACCCTCCTGGAAAGCAAGAGAGACACAGTGGAAATGAAGACACACATCCAGAACCATGATTAGGTGTTAGGTCCTGAGAGGAGGGGACAATTGCATGAGCATGTAATTAAATTGGCCAACCTTTTGTGGCACTCTTCCTATTCAGACAGATATGGGAACATCCATCCGGAAGAGGGAGTGTATAATAGCCTGTGATCCATGTCAGAAAGGAATCCGTGGATATAGTGAGGCTCTAATCGGTAGAATAAACACAAGAAGATGCAATGTCAACTCTAGAGATACTTGGAATTAAATTGTTTTAAAAAAATGTCCTAGACTGGCTTGTCAGCACTTCCAAAAAACTTTGGAGCGTTTAGGTTAAAGACCAAATTGTGTGAGCTTTTGCTATTTGCCAAAGTTTTACATAAACACGACAGGCTTTCAATGGTTATTTGAAATCTAATTTATAAATAAACAATTGTCCACTCAAGGAAACCTGAAATCTAAACAATCCTTGTAATAATTTATGACTTGCAGTCACACATGTATTTGTGTCTGGTAATCTGTACTTATACATTATTAGACACAAAAAGATATAAAGAAACATATTGTGTTGCAAATCTTAAAAGGTTTTGTAGGTAAAAAAATAGGTGAGCTATAACTCAATGGCTCCCTCACTTTGAGTGTTTAATTTAGTTTTAGGAAGAATTTTTTTTCATACCTTTATTTCAGACTGTATTTTATTTGAGTAAAATCACAGATTTAAACGCCAATACTTTTGTAAAAATAAATAAATACATAAATAATGACACTGTGATGCAGGCATCTGGTTGTCTTGATCTATGTTACTTGTGTCTGTCCCTATCAAATAAGCGATAAACAAAAAAATTGTAGCAATGTTTTAGAAAAGGTTTCTCTTTTAGAAAACTAAATTTCTCATCGTTTTTTAAATTGATTAACTTTACAGTAACTTTAGGCTTTATCCACCTGGAAACACAGTTTCTCATAATCTTTGTATTTGTTGTTTCAAAAATGCTTTGTAATTATGGCACAGTCTTTATAAATGTTTTCATCCACACAATGAAACACTAAAAATGACTTATGTGGCAGTGTAACGCTGCCACAAAAATACAGTAAAAACAGGAAACAAGGCGTGTAGCATGTGTGTAAGCCTTGCAAAATGTAAATACAAGAAAAGGAGGAAAACCTGTAGTTGCAGGTTAGATTAGATGAGAGTATCACATCCTTGTTTTTAAAAAGTTGCATTTCAGCCATCTACACAAAAACAAATGTAGAATTTTCAAGGTTTTTTTCACTTTGGAAACTTATTTTCCAAAAGAAAAATGATAAAAGGTTGTTTCTTTCTGGTTGCAAGGCTGAAACATCCATCCATCCATCCATCCATTTTCTTTAGCCACTTCTCCATTCCGGGTCGCAGGCAGCCGGTGCCTATCTCCAGCAGTCACTGT
>JAOXNZ010000098.1:14440410-14453715 GCA_028566095.1 Kryptolebias brasiliensis | reverse complement strand
ATCACTGGCACCACTAAAGCCTCAACTTTTCATAACTTCTCAGTTTTCTCTTTCAACCTTTGGTATTTTTCTCGTTCCTTCTTTTTGATGTTACAATAGTTCGGGATCACTACATCTATCACCAGTGCCTTCTGTAGTTTGTCGACCACCACAATGTCGGGTTGGTAGCCATCACCATGTTTGTCAGATTGTAAATAGTCTCAAACAATAGTTCTGTCAACTAGTGGCTAGTGCTTGGTTCCTCTGGTGTTGCTGCTAATTCCTTTCTGTGTGTGTATTTTTGTATTAATATATATATATAAGCAAATTTTGGCTGCTAAATGACTTTTATTCTCCCCAGCATTTTAAATATTCTGTTATTCCACTGCTACAAAAATAAAAAACACTCAGCTAAATAGCTTCAGATGCCTTTTATGCGCCTGATTGCTGCTTGGTCAACCTTACAGTGATTCTCTTCAATTGCTGTTATTTTTCTAAGAAAACATCAAACTGCACCATTGTCTGTCTAAATCCTTTAAGGAAAATTTTCTGCATTTTACATTTGTTAAATTGAATGAAAAAGGTGCCAACCATGCCTGAAAAACACCCCCCAAAGTAATTAAAAGAATCAAACCTGATTCCCAACATCTGTCCACTCGCATTAGAACATTGCCGGATTTCTCAATCAGCGAACGGAATAAGATTAAGGGATTGTACTCAGTGAGCCAAACGCAGGGTTCACTTTGACATGAATGAAGACTCAACAGGTAATTGCTCCACCTTGAATTGACAATGGACATTGATTATTCCTCTCATCACACAAAAAGACAAGATTTTCTACTGATTGTTGTTTGTAAGCATTAACTACTGATACATTATGCAAAAAAGGGGCTCATTCATAGCTGACTGTGTCGAAGCTATCAATATTTAAAATGAATAATTAGTATGAAAACAGACTCCTGAAAAAAATATTTTACTGTATATATGGATTTGTTTTCTCCAGCAGGACCACAGGTAGCAAGAGAGGTGACATAGTTAAATAATGACTTTGACATGTGAATGAAAACGTAGTGTAATTATTGTAGTTTTACATTAAAGCAAAAGTTCTTATTTTCCAAAAAGTGTTCTGTAAAAAAATGTGAACAACAAATATCTTGCCTGTTGTACATAGTGTTTTGAATAACCTCAGTTTGCAGAGATAGTGCCATCAATTTTGAAATACATGGCAATATTCATAGATTTTTATGATTATTTGAAAACACAGATTGCAGCCGCAGCAACTTAGGTGCAGCCTAGGGCACCTTAAGCTGGAATATTACAATATTTCTTCTGGAACATCTGTGTAATGCAAAACTGAAAGCGATGTAATAATTGATTTAAAATAAATAATTACTGGCGTTACAGCGGCACTTCACGTTAGTCTCAACCGTTCTCAGACAAGCCATTAGCTCCTCTATGACCTTCTGATACGACTTCTATGGTGTTTTTGTGCCTAAACCAATCCAACAGCGAGTGAAAGCAAAAGTGAAAAATATAACGCTCTCTCTCATACTGCACTAACAAGGCAATAAAACTGTGTTCTCCAAGGTAAAAGTGGGTAAAGAAACAAAAGTCAGACCCTAGTCTCACAATCATCTCACACACTGGAGTCAACTACTAGGAGAGTTGGATTTGTTCGACAAAAATCCTGCAATTTACTTTACCACCTCTCCTGGACTTTTTCTCTCCTTTGTAAAGCAGTATTTTCTCCAAGTGTCGAATATTGTTGGAGCCAGAGTTTCATTGCACCAGTGCCAAACAATATGGTGTGCTTATTTCGGAGATGCTGCTGGAATTGACAGCTGTGTTGTATGCTGCCTTCAGAAATGAGAAAAACTTAACATCCAAGGAATCAAGAACAACAACAACAAAAAAGACTGTCTGTCTGTTGACTAAAAAATCTGAAAGAACATCACCTTGTTTTATAAAATTGATGAAAGTGTGTCACTAAATGCTAGAATTAAACTATATAAAGTGTTGGCTTAGTCAGAATCGTAAACCACATCATTCCTCTCCTCAATAAGACTCCGGCCTTGTATTGAAATGGGATGACGATCCCCTGCTGTTTGTTTGTATTTTAGAGCAATTCTGTACACCTAAGACAATCCTTCCTCTCAAACTCCAGAATTAGATCAAATCAATATAAAACACACAATCCCAGAGCCACTGGTCCAGAAACGCAATAACATGTGTTTTCTCATTCCGGCATTAATGAAGTTCATTCGTAACAGTTTAGTCTAATTCGCGCAAATTGAAAGATGGTCTGTGCATTAGCAGCAGTGAACAACTACTATGACAACTTCATTACCATAAGTAGGGCCGTGCATCATAAAAATCATATTAAAAATTGCTCACCAAATTGCCATATTAGATTCTTTATGGGGTAATCCCGATACTACACACTGTAATAGAATATTTTCTTTACCCTCCAGTGCATATTAAACTCACTTATCTTCCCCTATAAACTCTATGCGTTGTGACTTTAATGGTAAAATGGGGCAAGTTGAATCTTCTCTTCGCCAGCAAATTTAATCACAACACAGAGCTCTAAATGGCTTCAGAAAAAGAAACAGCTGTTTCTTATTAGAAGGAGCATTGTCTATAAGTACAAATACATAGTTTGAACTAGTTGATAAAGTATGATGAGGGAGTCTTTCATAGGTTAGGTCAAGTTTGGATGAATGAGGCTGGGAGTCAAAGGAAGCCAATAAATGAGAGATAAATGATGAAGCTCTAATTAGAATTATTGCTATTTTTCAGCACTGTCAGTGGAATAAAGCACATCAGCACAATGGACTAGTTACTGCCGTTTTCATAATTGAGACTAGACCTCGTGGCTGTGCCCCACAGCTTATCATTAATCAAGCTGAATGAAGCTGAGGCAGTGTGACAGCTTTGGACAGCATTAGATGGGGAATGCACTTTGTCAAGGCAGGTAGGTAGCGAGGCAAACCTGAGAGTCATTCATCTGCTATTCACTTCAGCTGTCTTCTGACAAAATTTCCTTTTTGCTCCTCTTTTGGGCCAGATTGTATTGTTCGCTACCGCTTGGTGCCATCCACATCAGCCATCAAATCCCTGCTGCTATCAACTGGGATTCTTACAAACATTTACGTTTCAGCTCAACATCCAACAAGATGACAGGATCTGTACTTAATGGAAATACTCAAAAAGCATGAAAAATAATAACATTTTTAGTCATTTCAACTAAATAAAACAACTTGTTAAATGAACATGAAAAATATAAACAACAAATTGACACTGTTTTGTGTTTTCCTTTTAAGCAATTATGTTCAAACCTTTTACAAGGGCTGAGTCTGATTCATTTTAATGGATTATGTAGGTCAAACCTATTTTGCATGATAAATGTTTTTACTTTATTAGATATTGTCAGATTTGTTTGAATTCACACCATATGAGCACCACAAGTCAGTAAAACAAAAAGGAATCTTGTTGAACAGACAAGTACTTTGTACTTTGTGGTACTTTGCGTCAGCCTTGTTGGATTGAAGAAAAGGGGTCAAGCTGAAGCACCACGACTGTGTGAAATTTATGACTGTGTTGAAAGTTACTGTTTTCAGAGTTAGACTTACATGCCACCAACAAGAATAATTAATCTAACAAATATAAACTCAACTTGTGTTATACAAATGCATTTTTTAAAGCCAGTCATACATGTTCCTTGCTTTTTGTGTGTGCAACAGAAACTAGGCTGACAGAGACAGGCAAAGCTAACTAGTTTCTCACTATAAAATCAATAGGCTGCCAGAGTGGCAAAGCCCATTATTACTGAAAAAGATGTTCATTAATTATGCCATTTAATTGGATTTAGGCAGGTGCACAATACACACCTCAGCCAGGGTGGTCAATGGTGGGAAAGACCTGAGCGTCACTCCTCTTTTTCTATTAGGAATCAGCATGTCCCCTGTCTTGCAGAATTGCTCTGCTCTTTATTGATTAATGACCCTAATTTATTACCAAGAAGAAGGCTGTAAGTTGTACTAAATGCACTATTAATCAACTTTTCAGCATCAAGTTATGAGGATCTGTATTGAAAATGCCATAAGGATTGCTGGAGACCAAGTGGCTGTGTTCCCTCGGCTCCTGCAGCATGAAGTCTCCTGCGCTGATTTTAACAGCACTTAAGAGTCTTTCATTGCTGTAATACCTTCAGTCTCGCAAGACAAATGTCTTTATGAGACGCTGAACATAATTCCTTTTGATGGAGTGACTGCCATGTTCTTGCCACAATTCACAGTCAAGCCAACGGGAATAATGAAACATCCATCCACAGTCATAAAGACCGTCCATTCATTTCAGGAAAGACGCAGAGAAATGCCTGCAGCTCCAAATATATCACAAATAAATCAACAATATTATATTAAGCTGAAAACAGATGAGAGGTTAAAGAACTTAAGGCAAGACTACAATGAATTTCCCCTTTCACAACCCTGACCAGGGCTATTATTTCCCACTGAATGGGGACTTTTATGACACATTAAATCCGGCAGTATAAAAACTAAAATTGATCATAATTTTTTAATGCACTACCTGAACTCCCACAGCAGGTATTTTTAGCCCCTCAGAACCTTTTAAAAGACTTGTAATTGTTTTCTGTTTTTTATTAGCTTTTTATTCCTTCACATTCACTGGCGTCTTTTAATTTCTTATGATATGATAAAAAAAATATATATTGATTTATTTACCAGAAATTGTGATCTTAACTTTCCCAATGTATAACTGAAGACCCTAATTAAAACTCACTGTTGGACTTTTACTTGCATTTTACATTTTCTTTTACTACATACTATATAAAAATGCTGGACTTGGTGATCCCTTTCTGCCTTCATGATCTACAGTAATAACTGCATTCACTCTGCAGACCCAGACAGATCCTTGATGGAAAAACCCATTTGACTGTCGAAACTTGCTAGTCGTGGGAGTGTGAAATCAGTTACTCGTCATTTTAAGTTCTACATCCGCTGTTGACTTGAGAGTTGTTCACTTGCATAAATATTCATTGGATTGTCCTAGACTCTTGAAGTAAAATACATGAATTCTTTATGAGCAGTCATTTATACTTTGAACCGAGACGCTAATATTAGTCATAGAAAATGTTGTAGTGATGAGGTATGGAGAGCAACTTGGCTGATTTTGCACTTTGCACAAAACATTTTGTTATGTTTTTGTGCTCAGTAGTGGTTTGTTTTTGTCTGATGGGTGTTTATATAGCAGTGCTTGTTTCTTTGTGCCCATTGTTATTTTGGTCTATAGTATATTATTTGCATTCATTTTGACAATAAGTGTTACTAAACAGGTTGTACAAGAGTTGAATTGTTGTCATTAGAGCTGAAATGAGTGATAGAGGGTGAGCATGGGTAGCTGGAAAGGCGCCCCTCTTTTTTCTCGTTCTTCTGGTTTTTGGCACAGAGATCTGTTTTATTTTACCAAGTTTTATATTTGACCTTTGACCATCATTTGGGCAAATTTCAGATGTAGCTGTACTAGTAACTTGTGAATTTTATGCTTGATATCCAAACGTGTAATGCTCATGGTTGTCCTTAATCAAGCTCAAAGCATGACCTCAACAGTTAGTTGCTTTCTGCAAGTTCAGTACAATCCCTTGTTTTTTTTTTCCATCTTGCCTCCAAGCAGCTAACTTTTTCTGTAGTATTAAACAATATTTATTCAGGCTTTTTGAAAATTTTATGTAGCAGCTTTCACAAGATAAAAACCACAAAGTGTTTCACACAAGACACATACAACACATGCACAAAAACAGAGGCACTTTAAAGCAAATATAAAACATAGCATTGAAACAAGTTAAACCATACAACCATATAGTCTGAACCAAATGCCGGACTAGATAAGTGAGTCTTTAGCTGCTTAAAAAAAAAATCACCAGAAGCAAGATAATGTAAAGATAGAGGCAACACGTTCCACAACCTGGAGGCCACCGCCTTAAGACATTTGCCTCCTCTAGTTTTAAAGTGAGTTTATGGCTCCACCAGTGGTCTTTGTCCAGGTGATCTCAGACTACGAGAAGTGAAGTTATAAAATGTAAAAGATGTAAGCTGGAACAAGACTGCACAAGGCTCTAAAAGTAAGGGCTAAAATTTTACAACAAATTCTAAAACATATTGGTAGCCAGTAAAGCAATTAAAACAGGTTTAATTTGTTGTCTCTTTCATGTGTTTGTTAAAAGTCTTGCAGCAGCGCTCTGGACTGACTGGAGACAGTCAAGCTCCTTCTGAACCCTCCTGAAGTCCTCATAACTGAAGAGACAAAGAGAAGCCCTTGAAACTTTGGGTCCATTTGACCCAAAGGCCACGGGAGGGTTAAACAAATAAATAAAGACTGATACAGTATAGTCTAAGCAACATGAAATAAAATCATGGATGATCATCTTCAATTGTGTTTTTGAAACTAGAACTGGAATAAGCAGTTACTAACATTTTCTTTTTTTCAAATGATTTTCCAAAATATGCAAAGTTTCTGAGGCTCCGTTTCAGTAGCCATTGTTTCACTCAAAAAGCCTGAAGAACTAATGTCAAGACCACTTTTTGCCATGAGGTGATGGTGGAAGGAGGACCCAAGTGCAGGCAGTTAATAGACATGTATTTATTTCATTTAACAAAACAAACAAAAAGATGCTGCTTGTCTGCCACACCAGAGAGAAAGAACAAAATGTTGACTTGATACAACATGACACAATCTAAAACACACATATACAGACTCAAAGATGTGGCAAACAATAAACAGACACCAGGATTATATAAACATGCACAGGGAAAATCACGAAATGAAGAGAAGGTTGTCAAATTACAACAAAAAATAGCTGTCATTATTATCTGAAATGCATTGTGTTTACAGTGTGACAAATGTAATTAGAAATATTACTGTATGGGTTAGGGTTAATAAATTTGCATCAGTGTTTTTCCTGTTCAGTAATGAGAAACCAAAAGATTTAGAAAGTTTTCTCAGATTCTTACATATTTTTCATTTGTCAACCAAATTTACACATGGAATTTCTAGAGCAAGTCTCTCAAAAGAAACTAAGATTTTACATTTTATCCATGGCTTAGTTGCTATGGATTTTTTAAAATAAGTGAAGTTATATCAGCTGATTCATGTTCTTAATGCAAACTTGATTGGTGGACCTATCACTCATTTTGAATGTTGTCTAAAATAATCTTGACCTGATCACAGGGGGCGCTGCATTCAGAAAAAATGTGTTTTGTTTTTAGTACTTGAGCTAAAGAAATTTAGGTCAAGTGTCTATGACGATTGTACCTGTCTATGCTTCTTTATTTCTTCTTGCAGTTATATTTATTAATCATTTAGTCTACTAACCTAAATGTCTATAAAACATAAAGTTTTTGGTCTTCCTTATTAGTTTTCGGAAAATAATTAGTGCAATGATGAATTACAATTTTCATTATACAACAAGATAATAGTTTTAGATTGGAGAAGTTATATACCAACTGATGCTACTTTAATTATTTTCTGTCTCTAGAGGTAAAAACTTGAGGTTAAAGGTGTATTGTAAATATGCTGCAACCTAGTTAGGATCGGGATGTGTATTCCCACAGGAAAGCCCTGGTGTCACAGAAAGACGCGAGGTCAGATGAGACACAATAGCAGTCACAAATCACATGGGAAATGTAAAGTAGATACCCAAAATTGACTTGTCACTCCAACATGACAGGAAATAAAAGCTGATGCTTGGTGGTGTATCGCTCGAATAATGTGGAGTTACCTAATTTCCTTTGCGGACAGTGACTTTCAGGCTTATTTTGAATTTCATGTGCAGCACTCGCAGGCTCCGAGTTGCTGCATGCATGGCTGAGCTGTGAAAAAAAAAAAAAAAAAAAGCAATGTCCCATGATGATCAGGCGACAATCCGCCAGTTTGTCAAAACCTGGCAGAATCTCTGGCTTCAGCAATAGCACCTTGTTAGATTGAGGTGCTCAATCAGGGGAGTGCTGGAGTGCCCGGCCAGGTTGAGAGTGGTGATTACCGGGGCAAGGCTGTCCAAAGCCAGTGAAATGCTTCACCTCTCCACAGGAGGCCCTCTGACATTCAAGCCTGCATTTTCTGAATCAGTCTTGAGTGATTAGGGCAGCGACAGGCAAAAGGACAGATCAAACAATTATTCCTCCTCACCCTCCTCTCTGTCCTTTTGACATGTGACAAAGCAGGAAGAGTGAGGCTCAGAATATCCACCATCTTTAATCAGTACTAGCTTAAAAAAAAGCACATTTGACTGCTTTATTGTCTATAAAAATACAAATTTTCATCATTTTTAAACAGAAGTGATAGACCTATTTATGTGAAAAGGTGATATTTTTTTGTTTTGATTTTGTGTGTTTACCAAAATCTGTTAGTGTAAGCAAATTGGCAATCAGAGAAACATAAAAGCATTATGATTTTGAATTATTTGTCTGGAGGCACCATTAAAAACATCCCTGTAGACAAGTCATGTTTTTAGCAGAATTTTTAGGAATATTTACATAATATTTAACTGCCTTTGTTGCTGCTGCTTCGTTTCAGCACAGAGCAGAAATTAGTGAATGTGAACAAGGAAGAGGCAGTACAGTATGTGTCAGAGCACAAGAGGGCAGTGTAAAATCTCTCTGACACTCATCCATCCACCCACCCCCCCACCCCTAACTCACCTCCCACCTGAAACAACAGCCATAAAACCTGTTGTAGGCTGCCAATCTCCAGACGCTGTTTTCTCCCATAAAGCACAGGCCTGGGATCTGATTACACAGAAAATAGTGGATGACTTTCTGCTGAAAAGAGAGGCTGGGTGATGGCTCTTGTGTAACTGTACAGCAGGGGACTCTGCTTTGATCTTTCAGGAGAGGACTGTCCATCTGCACGAGTGTCCTTTCAGGCATGAAAACAAGCAGAATTAGCAAATTATTAGCAGAGAAAAGAAAGAAGTCTTTCACATCTCTCCCCCTGTTATACTGAGATTATTCCTTGAGAAGATTAAGAAAAGGAAGATTACAAGTGATTAGCTGAAAAATGTTAATTTCTGAGAATATGTTAGGGAATGATAGTCTGAGGAAAGGAGGTGAAACACCGAATAGGTGCAAAAATCCCTGTGTTAGACAAGCATTTGCTATATTTTCTTATAAAACTGCACATTTTGTTCCATTAGCTTTTGTGTAACTGTGTGGTGGGTTTCTTCTGGCTCTTCAAAGGTCAGAGGGATTAGAGTTTTTGTTTTTTTAAACCCCATAATTAATATGACCGATGGGAGAGCGACACCACCTGAAAACTGGATACAGTATCCTGCTGTGGCCAGAGAGCACGTCATTTCCCACAATGCACCACAGGCCAACTGCATCAAAGACACAAAACCACACTCACCCCATGTTTCTACTGAATGGGCTTAAGGCTATCTTTCTGTCTCTTTTGTTTGCTCACAATGAACATGTGTGTGTGTTTTAAAGGACCAAAACTAATGAATAAAACACACATGTATTAGTCAAAAGAAAGAAGATTCATAGTCAAGTTACTGCAACGTGATTTTTTTTTTTTTTGGCCTTTTTGAGTCTTCCTGCTCATTCTTTCAAAACCTGATGAGCAGTTATGTTCTGTATAAAAGTCTATTCCTTTAGAACAAACGTAAAAAACAAATGCATTTAGATTTAAACTGAACAAAATCCCTTTTTCCTGACACATGCTGCTTCAAATTGAACATTTTCTTCTCCAGTTCACCCATACCAAACTACAGGTGGAAGGTTAGACTGCTGTCAGGGGGAATGCTGATTTGAAATTACCAGCAGTTGTTTTGGAGAATTCGCTGGTTGCTTTGAAGTCTGCACCCCACTGAGTGGCCTAACTTTGACACAGAGAGTCACGGCTGTGGCTATTTATACATCATGTGGGAGAATAGGTTCCCCCAATAAAACAGAATTTTTTAATGCAGATGATTTCCCTCGAATTCACCAAATCTGCAGAAGTTTTAATAGGAATAAGTGTTTTAATTGAAAGACGTACCAAACCATCTCAGCTGATCATAAATGTAATTTTATTTTTTTTTTACATTATTTTTCACAGCTGTTGAGAACAGACTTCTGCGTAGCATAGCACTAAGGTCACAGTCAGAGAGTCCAAACCAATGCATCTCTTACAATTCTCACAGTCTATTGATTCTCACTCTGAAATTTATGTTGCTTTTCAGGGAGACCCCCTGTGGTGGCCCTCGCTGTCTCCCCAACAGGAGGGTCACTGTGACACAAGAGTGTTGGGCCAGATGCCGAGTGATCCCCCCGATGCACCTTCTCTTCCTTCCAAGAGCCACATCCATCGCCACTGCAGGACAATCAGAAAAGACTTCAATAAAATACCACACACCAAACCTGAATTACCAGCAGCGCCCACTCTCTTCTCTTCTACTTTCACTTTTTTTTTTTTTTTTCTATCAACAGTAAGTGTAAATCTCCGGAGCAAATGCTCTGAGACAAAAAAAAAGATTGGAGAAGAACTGCGGACGATGAAGAGGAGGGGAAACTGAAAGAAAGAGGAGGAAAAGAAAAAGCACAAGTTGAGAACAAAACAACCCAGCTGGTGCACCTTTGCCACTGCAAGCCAGTGAAGTCACCCTGTGTTTTTGTGAGGGTGCGTGTGAACAAAACGCTCTTTGAAGTTGAGCTGCGGCACTGTACTGTGGCATCACTACGGCCACTACTAAGCCCCTGCAAAAATGTGCTGGGTGATTATAGAAAATGCTATAGAATTCAGTCATAAATCAACTAAATTTTCATGCAAATGGCCTCCTCCGTGAAGCATTTATGTACTGTGTATATAGCAGCATCAATGGCGGATAAAAGAAGCATTTTGGCACTTAAAAAAAGAAATCACTGAGACATCACAGCACAGAACCTTCAAGGTCAAAGACTGCGAAATAATAAAACACTGAAACGAAGAGGGAGACACACACAAACACACAATTGGGAGGTACAACAAACCTAGAAAGTCGTTAAGGCTTTTATCTTCTGGCTGAAGGAGAAAGATCCACCTGACATCCCAGAGGGTGCTGATCAATCATGACCTGACTGGTTCAAACTGTTTGTGCTGGATTCCACATCTATCACCATCCGATGGAGCTCTGTGTCCGACTACAACTCCGAAAAAAAAAAAGAGAGCACTTTCAATTAGGGCATGGTGAAATAAATTCACAACTTGATTTATAGTGCAAGACTAATTACGCTGGGCTTTTTTTTTTAACCTAATGCTGTCGGAGCAGAGACTTACCCTTGTATTTAAGGAGGTTATTGTCTTATGCTACTGTGCAGGCAATCTTCTCATGGTCTTTAGAAAGGGTCTTTATATGTTTAGGTGTATAAAAAAAAAGATTGTTATACCTCAAAAAGGTATATAAAAAATACCTTCGCAAAAATCACCACAAAATGACAATCAAATCCTAAATAAAGTTAGATTAAATTTTTTTTATTTGTTAAAATACTAAAAACCTACCATGTTTAATGTGTCAACAATGTCTTCTATATATCATGCACAGATTATGCCATTTCTATAAATGCTTCCACTAGCCTCTATACCTCAGGGGAAGACTGAAAAGCTTAACAATAGGTACAAGCTACAGACAGAGCACCAGGGCATGCTGCACCTCATGAATAACATTAACTGTGAGCTGTATTCATATCACTTCAGGATTACATCTAACCCTGTAATGTAGCTTGATTGTGATTGTAAACATGAGAAAAAAATGTAATAGCATAAGTAAGTAATCATATGTAAAGTAAATGTAAAAACAGAAATCATGTTGTGACGTTTAACCATCCCAGTAGGTTAGTTTGTAGAGAGTAAGCAGGAACAGGAGAGTTGCTGAGGATAAAGCTCAACAGGGGCAGAGCCCCCCTGTTATTCAAATCACATCTTTTTGTTGCAAGGGCCTGCTACATTTATGAAATGTGTAATGCCATATGTTACTTTGAATTTTCTTGCTAAGCCTTCTCTTTTTACTTTGCCATGAAGCGGAAGCTTCAACTGAAGGCTAGATAAAACAATATTTACTAAAAAATGTTCACATATACAACAAACATGTGTTTTTGATGTAAAAGTAATACTATGCATTTACAAAAAATAACAGTATGATGATTCATGCCGAAACTGCCTTCTTAGTTTTAACTCAGAGGTGTAGGCTTTTTGTCATTTTCTAATGTCACCTTTTTTCTTTGCTTGGTGCTTCTTCTGTGCAGTACTGTTCCATCACAACAATGCCACAGCAACAAGGTGCACAAGGCTGCACAAACTATTCAGCTTGTTCACTTTCTCTCGCTCTCTCTCTATATATATATGATGTTGTGGATTAGTAACTTTTCTCATTAATAATATTTCTAATTATTATACACTGCTAGCTTGTTGAAACAAACAGAAAATTTAACTGTGTTCAGCTGATCAATACTGGGACTCCAGTAAAAAGGGTCTAGTGACGCCTATGGTACAAACCTTTTTCTTCCCTTCACAGGGCCTTTTAAATAATCTGATCCAATGCTATAATCAAGTAAAATTTACATGTATTATTGGGATATAATTATGTGTTACCACACAAATCATGTATTTAACACTATAATCAGTGCTACAAGGGGAAGTTTTGCGTGTCGTTTTTTCATCCAACCTAAATGCATCCTTGTGTGCAGCAGCTACTTGAAGCTGGTTACCCAGACATACTGGATCCCACAGTAACATAGGTGCCAGAAACTTAGATGTCAAGTTGGGAATTTAGACACGTTTTCCATCAGTGAGCCTAAAAGGATTTCACACTCTCACTTAAAGACGGCCTACACCTCCCATTAGGTGCTAGATCTCAAATGAAAAATGAGGACATAATGTTAGTTTAAAGACACGACCGTCGCAAGTGACAAATAATGAGGTTTCCTTAACAGATTCTTGACAGTGATTAGGTTATAAAGCATGACGAAAATATGCAATATAGTATAATCTAAAGGTTATTTGTGATGTTTTTTGAATAAGACAGAACACTACTAAGATGTGAAGTTGTGGTAAACGGTTTTGGATTAAAAACCTGCTTTGACGCTGACACGAGGTTCCACTCTGATTGAATGTGAGAGCTGCTGATCAACCCCCAGTTAAGGCCAACCGATCAGTACAGAGGTGTCAGCGCAGAGCTTAGCTGGAGGCATAAATGCCACACTCCTCCTTAAGCAAGATGAAAGAGTGTTCCGCTTGATGCGTGCACCTCCTAAACACTTTGACGGAGGCGATCGACCAACCCCCCCACCCCAC
>JAOXNZ010000098.1:14406378-14417958 GCA_028566095.1 Kryptolebias brasiliensis | reverse complement strand
CCAGGGCTGATGCCAACAGTGTGGGCGGCGCTGCCTGCAGTCACCTGATGCACAAACATCCCCCCCTCCCCCCCGCTCTCTCTTTTCTTTCTTTTTCCTTTCTCAAAAATATTTACACGTACCATTCATTGAAATTTGACGACAGCGTGCTGTGGCTGGCTGTGTGGTGTACTGCTGAGGCTGCTGGTGATATGGAGCTGCTGCTCTGGTTCTCTGTGGACGGGGACACTATGGTGGGAGGTGTGGAGGACTCATACCCTGAACTGGCCGCTGGAGAAGGCTGCGATCCTGGATTGGTGGATTCGTGAACCTGCAGATTATTGAAGAAAAAAAAAAAAGGCGTCAAAACAAACAAACAACAACAACAAAAAAAAAGAAAATCTGCAGCACAGGATGTTGGTTTCAAGATAAAAATGCAGAAGAAAACCAACAAAATAAACCAGTCGAAACGTGTTAAACAATGACGGCCCCCTTCCTCCTCAAAAAATGAAAGAATAAAAAAAAAACCAGATTAGTCCTATTAAGATCTTAATCTGATTTGACGCTTGAGAAAAGAAAAGGATTGTCAAAACAAATTAACTTCCGTTGAGTGGGAAAAAAAAGCCTTTTTTTTAATTGTTTCCCAAAAAATGTAAATATGAAAAAATAAATCTGAATTTCAACATTTAAAAAATCTTTACATTGAAAATTAAAAAAAAGGAGAATATTTTTACCTTCATGTGTTTTCGGAGGGAGCTGGGGTGTGTGTAGGACTTGTCGCACATTTTGCAGAGGTACGGCTTGTCCGACGTGTGCACGTGCATGTGTTTCTTGCGGTCACTGCTGTTTGCAAACCGTCTGTCGCAGCCTTCAAACTCACACTTAAAAGGCTTCTCACCTAAATAATGCAAGAAACAAACACAGCATTTAACACTGATATCATTCATATCAGACCATATTAATGCACTTCAATTATTTAACCAGAGAACGATTTTTCTTTTTGCTCATTGAAACACAATTTTCCACAATTCCTGCACTGTAAATAATTAACCAAACCCGCTAATTAAATTTCAGCAATTTAAATGCGAAATATCTGTTAAAGGTAGAGCCTTTCGTTTGAAATTAAAAAAGCTCATAAAAATATATTTTCTGCTCTGAATCACGTGTCAGTGAGGAGATTCCACCCGGATCACATGCACGTTTTTTGGGATGAGATATTCTCAGCAATGATTTTGCAGGGCAAAGAATGTTTTGTTTTGTTCTGCCAATCTCTGTGGTTCTTACCGGTGTGAGTCCTTTTGTGAATTTTTAGGTTTTCCGATCGAGCAAACACTTTGCCACAGCCGGGGAACGGGCATGGAAAGGGCTTCTCTCCGGTATGCACTCTGATATGATTCACAAGTTTGTATTTGGCTTTGAACGGCTTTCCTTCTCTGGAGCAGTCCTCCCAGAAGCAGATGTGGTTGGTCTGCTCGGGCCCCCCCACATGCTCCACCGTCAGATGGGTCACCAGCTCGTGCATGGTGCTGAAAGTTTTGTTGCACGACTTCTTGGGGTTGGTCAGCTGCTCCGGCTCGATCCACTTGCAGATGAGCTCCTGTTTGATGGGCTGCCTCATGTATCGGAAGAAGGCCCCCGCTCCGTGGTGCGCGGCCATGTTCATGTTCATTGGGCCGTAGCCGTGCAGCTGGGTGGACGCGTAGTGGTCGGATCGGGGGCTCGTAACGTGGCCGTACTGGTCGGCCCGGCCGTACATGTCCCCCGAGAAGCCCAGCCGCATCTGGCTGTTGACCACGTTGGACGACGCGTGGCTCGCCGCCTGCTCGTGGAGCCCCGGGAAGAGCAGGTGCCCCGCTGCATCCGAGTGTCCATGTGGCCCTGCGAAACTTCCGGAGGCGAACAGACTGTGCTGCGCCCCGGCGGCATCCCCGAACCCCCGGTTTCTGAACAGAAAGTCCCTGGTGGAATTGAAAGCCGCCGTGGAGTAGGAGCCGACGTGGGTCGGATGGTGGTGGTGTCCCAAGGCGGCTGCTGCGTATCCGGGAGCCTGGGAGGAAAACGCCGTCTGTCCGGAGCCGATGTCGTGAGAGCTGTGGTTTATTTTGAAGGCGCCCATCCCATCCGCGAACGGGTTGATCCCCAGCGCCACTTCTCTCTCTGCCACTTCGCCTGTTGAGTGATGCCGCGAGGAGCCGAAAGTAGTGACTCCTATGGTGGGATACTGCGGTCCTGCGTCCAGGAGCATCTTCAGTCTAGACTCGCCGAGACGACTGAGAGCAGAAATGAAAAAAACACGCGCAGATATTCTTCCTCCCTCTCTCTGCTGCTGTCTCTGTGTATACCCCACCGGTACTGAGCAAACTCGAATCCAATGATTTTTTCCCCCCTCTCTCCTCCTGTTTACTTTTTCTCCAACGCGAGGAATTCCCCCGCACCGCTCATCCGACGCAAAAAGCCGCGCATATATACATGCAATATTGTCTTTTTGCGGTTTATCTTCCCGCGGCGCAACTTTCACCTCCTCAGTCAGGCGGTGAGCTCTAGACTGATAGTCGCAATCATTCCTGCAGATAAATGAATTGAAAAGACAACACACAGTCCCAGCCCTGATGAATGGGAGAGGAGGGGGGGTGGTCACGTGGCGCCGGAGCTGCTCTCTCATTGGCGGAGCCCCCCTTTTATCCCCCCTCTCCAGGCAACGCGCACAAATAACAATCCGCCGTGCAGGGCCCACACTTCCATTCCTCTTTACATCATCAGTCCCAGATATTTTCAGACTGCTGACTGTGACTTTAGTTAAACGGCTGAATAATAGGAAAACAAAGGATGGTACCTGTAAAAATGCCTTGACTTCTAACAAACACAAAGCCGTTTTTGTTACGACATTTTGTCAGAAAGTGTACAAACTGATAGTGTTACATTGTTTTTGTCAACCTTCTAAATGAGCCCCTCTTTTGTAATGGTTTTGTGCAGTTAAACCCTCTGACAAACTGACACGAAGTGTTTGCCTGTCTATCATTTATTAATAGATGAATAAATAAAATACAAATATGACTGCGTGTAGGGTGGACTGTCAGCTGTCAGGGCATCATCACCTTTGCAGGTATGTACAGGTGGATTTTTTTTTCTATGTGGAATCTTGTGGTTTCTGTCACCCCTGGCAGAAGATCTTTTTTATTATCAAATCATTTTGTTACTTGATTTGTTTTCTGCCTCTATATTCTGTTTGACTGTCTCCCTTGAGCACAATGGGAGCTCACACCCTTAAACATCTGGGCTCCACGCTAACCACTGGGCCACGCTCTCAAAAGCTTCTACCTTAAATATGCAAGCCAGTCCCCTAACTTCCTAATGTCTCCACCACGGTTCTGGCTGCTGATGCTCGTGCAACTTGCTCATTCTTCGCAGGCCAGTGGTGCACATAACCCGTGCGTAAAAAAAAAACCTTGTGGGTTGTCGAAGTTATCAAGTGGGATTTGCGGTGCTCTCTGCAGGAAACTCCGGCTGCTTTGAGTTCAAAGCCACATTGCACACTGAAGGAAAAAAAAAAATCTTCTTGGCTACCAGTTTCTGCACTGCGTTCACCAAGCCTGTCTCAAAGGAGGTCGAGGAAAGTGTTTAGTTGCTGTCAACTTTACAATCAGCCTAGCGAGGTTCATCTTTTCATCGACAACGTTTTAGGTCCTGTTCTGCTTTGCCAAATTTGGGGGGAATTTTTCAACAGGTGGGAGACGGTAAGAAAGGCACATTTAATAACAACAAATCTCAGCGTCAGAACTGCAGGTCACGCACTCAACTGAGCAACAAGTGAGGCTAAATTTGAAAATGAGTGCCAAGAAATGAGGAGTTACGCATAACAAAATGCTTCAAATGTATGTTACATGTTTAGTTTTAAAGCCTAATTAGTTATATTAGTTAAGTATGGAGATAAAAATGTGCAAAATTTCATTTTCACCACATGTTTTGAAGATTTGCAGTGTGAGCAACCAAGCCAAAGCAGAAACTTTGACGTTTTATGAGTGCTCGCTGCAACACACAGCGTTTCTGTTTATGATCCCACACACACACACGCGTACATGCCTCCAAGTGTGAGTGAGTAAGTGCATATAGACCACTTGGACCAGAAATAGCACTTCCAAGTTTTGCGTTACACACGCTGCTGTGATGCATCTGATTTCTGCAGCTGCGCGCCTCGTTGGACCCTCGCGCCTTTGAAGGCCTTTTAATAAACATCTTTGGGATCCGCTACCTCTCCAAACATTGACTCAGCTTCTAACGTGCTGGATATGATGCTGTCAGCAGTGATAATGACGGGTTAATTCATGGAAAACCCCTAAATGGATGAAGTTTTAATTCTTGGTTATCATACCGTTATCTGTATGTGAAAGAAGCAAAACAATAAAAATAAATAACACCTTTTAGGTACTTTATTTCAGTTATCATCTGATAACGACACATCATCACAAGTATATATTGTATTTATTTCTCAACATAAAATACTTGTGTAAGCAAATTAAGAAAACGTCTGAGGAGTGGGTCTGACAATGAGTTGGTTTTGCAGTCTTCTAACTCTGACACATGACTTTCATGTAAATACAAAGTCAACAAACTCCTCAAAAACAGTAAATAATTAAAATGAAAGTGATACCTATATAAACGATTTCCAAATGAGAATTCTAAACTCCCTAAACTAAAAGTTTAGTCAGAACATAAAAAAACCCCAAAAAAAGACAGGAATGACAAGGTTTGGATTTCAGAAAAAATCAAAGTCATTAAATTTATACCACACATAACAAAATACTTACAATGTCGTCACATATTTCAGGAAATTCGGGGGGGAAAATGAAAAATGGTTACAGGAGACAAAATCAGCCGAGGCAAAGATTAGAAGTAACTTATAACTTAACGTTTCATTGTGCACTTCTTGAGACGTTTGTCGGCTACTTTAAAGGTACTAAAACGATAAAAATCCCAGTCTACATAAACATAAACAACAAGCAGACATTTGAATAGATCCTACAGGGCTGTTTTAAAATCTGTACAGAATCATATCTTTCTTTTTAACATTAACCCAAATCAGAAAATGATCACCAAGACCTCCTTTTAATCGATTATGAGTTGTAGTAACAGATACTTACAGCAACACACTCGCTTTTTATTTTCAACCTAACTCTGCCACGGCACCACCTCCTGTGACCCTCATCTGCTGCCGTCCTGGGTCTAAGGCAGAACCACCCCGATCATAACAATATGTCCCGTCCATTACATTTTTCTTCCTGCAGAAAGAATGGCCGCGGCTCGCTTTATTCACAACACACACACACACACGCGGATCGGACTGCGCAGAGCGAGAAGTCAGCTCAGTTGAACGCGCTAAAGGGCAAACGGCTGCTTGTGTAAATATCAAAGCGCACATTTACTCTGGTCGGTTTTAAACTCCTCGTGGCGAATTTGCTCTTAACACAGCTTTTACTCCGCTGCCGCCGATCGTTTCCGTGCGTAAATCTAGATGCGTAATTCTGTGCGTAAAAGTGCTCCTGCACACGTTGCAGTGGAAAATGAAGATATCACTGCATTATTTATGATCCACACAACTTTTATAGTGACAATATGCACACTCCCGCGCGGTAGTCTGTTTTTGTAATCTCAAAATCAAAGCTGGGTAGTTGCCTTTTCATAGCAGCGCAGCTTTTGTTCGCTTCCACAAAAGATTAAAAAAACGACTCTGTTAAAAATCTGAATCAACTTTTTAAGAGTTATATTCTACACAAAACCTTTGGACAACTATGTTTTTTTTTTCTCCAGCGTTGCCTTGAGGAGCGCGCATGCGCGCTGGCTTCTCGCTGTCACCAAGACATTTTTCATCACGTTGGAAACTGTCACTGGTGACGTCAATCACGGAGCTCTGACCAATTAGAGAGCAGGGTGATTGTTTAGCTCCACGGGCTGCAGCGCCTACCATGAATCTCTATTCAGTATCAAAGCGTCCTGCTGCTGCCTCTCAACCGAATGGGATTCCATGTTGTCTGCAGATAGACTTAACTTTATAAAGTTTTTTTTCTTTATTTGTCATTGCGATTAAAATATATTTGTCATCATCATTATTATTTTGCCTGCTGTCAAGTTATTCTAAAATTAGGAAGTAATGAGCGTGGATGCTTTGGGAAGCCCCGTGATGGACCCTGCGTTTTCCAAACGGAACACGGCGCTGAGATTAGTTGACTTGGCAGGGGCTCACCACCATCACCATCATCACCACCATACCCCTCAGAGCGTGACAGGCTTCCCGGGGTTCAGCAGCCATCCACACTCAATGGCTCACTCGCACCCTGGGGAGATTACTGCGGAACCCCGCCTGGGGCCGAGTCCATTCGGGCCAGAACACATGGGGCACTCCGCGGCCCTCAAAATCAGCCCAGCCCATCATTATCCCCACCACCATCACCACCACCACAATCATCATATGGCAGGCCACAGTGAAGTGGTCTCCAGTCAAACGGGAGCTTTTGGCCCGGTTCAGGCGACATCGGTTCCTTATTCTATGTCTCACCCGGCCCAGGCTCTGTCCGCAGGTAGGGATTTCCTCATCCGGAGAGATCTGACGGCTCAAGCCATGCCAGTGCTCACTGACCAGACTGCTGGTCCAGCCTCTCACCACGGAATGTTTGTCTCAACAACAGGTAGCTATCCCGGACACTATGGTCACCACCCCGACGCTGGGAACCATACCACCCTCTTCTCCGGACTTCACCACGAGCAGCCTTCCAGCGGATCACCGGGTGGCCAAGCGCTGAATGGACAAATAAGGTTAGGACTACCCGGAGAAATGTACGTTCGGTCTGATCACTTGAGTCAAGTGGCAAGCTCCAGGGCTGATCCGTTCTCCGCCTCGCCCCTGCACGGCTACGGCGGTCTGAATTTGAACATGAATCTCGGCGCTCACCACCACCACCACCACCCTCACCACGGAGCAGGCGCGTTTTTCCGCTACATGAGGCAGCCGATCAAGCAGGAGCTGATCTGCAAGTGGCTGGAGCCGGAGCTCTCGCCCAAGAAACTTTGCTCGAAAACTTACAGCACCATGCACGAGCTCGTCACGCATGTGACGGTGGAGCACGTCGGAGGACCCGAGCAGGCGAACCACATATGCTTCTGGGAAGAGTGTCCGAGGGAAGGCAAGCCGTTTAAAGCCAAATACAAACTTGTTAATCACATTCGGGTGCACACCGGAGAGAAACCGTTCCCATGCCCCTTCCCTGGTTGTGGGAAAGTGTTTGCAAGATCCGAGAATCTAAAGATTCACAAAAGGACGCACACAGGTCAGTAAAACTAGATTTTTACGAAAACATACCGGGAAAAAAAGACGAAAAATGCTGTGCAATAAATTGGTGAAATTCTCACCGTGCATGATGAAATTCAAAAGCATGCTTTACGTGTTATTTAAGCACAAATTGAATAATATTTCACTTAGTTTTCATGTTATTTTTTTCTGATTTTACGCCTTTGAATATATGCTAATTAAGCAGTCGCTGCGCTCAGGACGCAGCAGCTACTTTCCACCTGTTTGTGTAAGGTTTTGCCCGCAAGTTTCACAGAGGTTTGCTTTGGAGGATTATGGCGCAGCTCACTCAGGCGTTTTGACGGTTCAACCTCTTGTTTACAGCAACAGCACAAAGACGGAGGCCCACGTCATGTCTTGGCTAAGCAGCTTAGTTAGTGCCAAACCTGACTGACTGTGACTGACTGACTGACTGACTGCCTGACTGACTGACTGGGCGGCAAAAGTTGGAGAGATGCATCTTCACCCTGATGTTTTTAGTTCTGATTTTACAGCTACGAGTTTCAGCACTTTATAGATTATTAATTCAGTATTAATTTTAGTAACTGTTAGGGTGATTTTTCGCACCCATTTGCAACCACTTTGCTTCCTTTTTTACGCTTTCCTATTTCTTTCTTTTTCCTGTCTGATGTTTTTTTGTTTTGTTTTGTTTGGCGTTATCCTTGTGTTTGTGACCAAAGCAACAATTTGACAAGTGCAGACGGGGCCAAAATGATTTAGTAATCTGTGAGCGATGCTGACATTCCTGCATGCTGACTGACTGATTTAAAAACATCTCATGGGCCAACATGGCTGCCTTCTGACGGATCCAGGAGGGGAAAAAGGCCCTCAAAATGTCGAGTCAGACATGTAAATTAATCCAGTGACTACAGTCCTTTATTAATGTTATTATTACTATCAGTGGCTGGATGGTGCTTCCCTTCTGCTACGTTTCTGCACCCCTCCCCCTTATCCCCCATATGTATTATTCATATAATTTGCTCACATTACCTAAGTACAAATCTGTTAAATTATTTCTGTGTGTTGACTCCCGAGGGGCCTGGTCTTTTGGTATCATGTTTAAAACCTAGCCGAAAGTGTGCTTATGACTGGGGGCTGCCCCTGGGGTCTGTTCCTCGACGCTTTCTTGTACTAACACTAATATCCTTGATTGGCTCTCTCAACCCAACAGCTGAAGGTCAAATTGATATTCAACCCGCAAGTGTAATTAGACGGAGGCAATTACATATTCTCAAAAGCTTTAATCGGAGGAGAAAAATCAGCAGCGGATGATTTCCGTGTAATTTATTCAGATTGTCTTTTTTCCCCTACTCTCCCTCCCTCTTTCTTTTTCTTTCTGCCTTGTCATGTAATCAGGTAGAAATACTTAATATTAAAACATGCGATTGGATCCAGTGTCTATTTGAAGAACTGAGAGCAGACAGGCTGCAAGGCGGATTGTTGCAACACGTCTGTGCACCTTTGTTTTCAGTTGGTTTTAGGCCTAACCTGCCTCTGTGCCTTTATCTGTGTGAGTTTTGACGCGTGCAGACGCAGGTATATAGGCCCAGAGCTGTAGGGGTTCAGACCTCCTGTTTACTCCACACTGGCACTCTTGGCACGGTCTGTCCAAGCGAGCAAACTCGTCATCGGGAATTTTTCAAAAATGCAATGATGCTTAATTTGTTTTACAAAAACGTGCTGCATTTTAACAGGATATACAAAAATGTTTAACCCTCTACATTCCCATGTCACATAATTAGCTGTTAGTTGCTTATTTGAGCTCAATATGCATAAAATCAGCGACAGACACAGGAAATGAATGCACAGATGCATGCATGTATAAACACATTATTATTGCGCTTTAGGATGATAATCAGATGCGTGGTTTGTGTTTTCAGTCCACTGATTTGTCTTTTCTTGTGTCTCCATGGCTGGTAACAGGTGAGAAGCCCTTCAAATGTGAGTTCGACGGCTGCGACAGACGCTTTGCCAACAGCAGCGACCGGAAAAAGCACTCCCACGTGCACACCAGCGACAAGCCCTACAACTGCAAAGTGAGAGGCTGCGACAAGTCCTACACGCACCCCAGCTCCCTGAGGAAGCACATGAAGGTGCACTGCAAGTCCCCTCCGCCCAGCTCGGGCTACGAGTCGTCCACCCCCTCCCTGGTGTCCCCCTCCTCGGACCTGGGTCGGGAGCCCGGGGGCCCCTCGGTGCTGTCGGAGCCCGTGGGGGCCTCCCAGCCGGCTAATTTAAGCGAGTGGTACGTGTGCCATAGCTCAGGTGCCAGCGGCGCCCAAACACCACCCAGCGGTCACTCCACACCCGACCCCGCAGAGGAGCCCCCTTACAGAAACCCACAGCAGAGGGACGCGTTTTGAGCCAGCATTTCTGAAAACTTTTAAATTTGCTTTTGGTGCCTAAAAGTATTCTTGTGCGGGCCCCACTGGTCCACTTTTACTTTCGATGAGCCACCGAACAGACTCCCGGAGCCAAGAGACCCACTTAACAGCACTGGAAGGAAAATGTGCAAACTTTATAGACTTGCAGGAACAGATTCTGACTTTTCCAAAACGCTTGGCTCGGAGCCTGTAAGTCCTGTAAGTCCGCCCTGTAAGACGACCCCGCTGTGTGGATAGAGTCGTGTAATTAGACAATGTGGTACATTAATGTAGGCATGATGGTGTACAAACTTTATTTTTATTTTTTATTTTTTGTAAATTCTAGGCTTGACTTGAGCATTTTTCCTTTCATTTTAATTTATTTTCCAACCTGACACGGAGGGATTTTTTTTTGTATCATTGAACCAAAGTGCATGTTTCAGTTGGAGCAAAAAGTGCTGTACATTTGTAAAATTTGTAATTTTTCGATGTGTTGATGTTTTGTAAGGATCTGTCTCACTTTGCTGCAGCTGTTTGTACGAAACACTTTATGTTTACACACATTTTAATTTCCCTCTTTCTTTGTGCCAAACCCCAGCTGTTTGATAAGTATATTTGGTACAGGACGGTGAATTTTAAATGTTTTATTAAAGTGAAAAAAAAAACAACGCAATTTTGTGATTTTTGTATCATTGTCGCCAGTGTTTTATTTTTGTTTGTTTTATCTGAAATCCAGCGGCACTGAACGCGTACCGAACTGCCTTGTAATTTGTGAGTATTTTGAATAAATCTTGTATGAAAGTCAAAAGATTAATGGAGCTTTAATTTGGAAGGGATTTGTGCAACTTTTCCACCATTTCGTTTGAAAATGAAAAACAAGAATAACATCGTTTTTCCTTTGCAGTTTAGCTCCACAAATATGCCCACGTCTCCTAAGGTAAAACTCCCAAGTTAACAGAAACTAAATCTAACACACACATGTATTAATTTTATTTTCTTAAAAGGCTTTTATGTTTTTTGGTGGTGGTGGGGGGCTGTGTACATTGTGCTCCGCTTGTGTTAAATCTTACTTACTCAGCTGAGCTGCGGTTTGATGCAGACGTGGGCAGAGTTTGATGAAAGGCTACAATATTCCAGACTTCAAAGAGCATTGTGCACAAAGAGCCATTTTTTCGTCACGACGGTGAATCCTCACGGTGAATTAAGATTTCTATAGCAATGGCCAAGTCAAACTCAAATGATATGGGGCCAAATCCGAGGACTCAAAAGCCCCGCTCTAAAGAATGTAATATTTGCTTCCCATGGGGTCGGAAACGGTAATCTATGTCCTTTATGCCGCAGACCGGAGAAGTATAAAGAAGGGAAAAATATATTCTTTTGCTCGAGGCTTACTTTACGAAAATCAAAGGAGGAGCCGCTTAAAGCGCAGTTGTTCCAAACCATAATGGACTTGCTTTGCAAAGAGGCCCGAGCTGCTCAAAGGAGAAACTCAACCATAATCATATTTCAGGTTTTTATACAGGAAAAAAAACAGCTCGTCCTAACAGATAACAACACATTTTTCATCATCATAAAGGGGAGAATTAATAATTTCAACCTTGATGCCACGTTTTAAAAAAAAAAAAATCGTTTTTTTTTTACCTTCTGAGTGTGTGAATTAAAGTAGCTGGAATAAAAAGAGCGAAAATATGCAAAGAGCTGTGCTCCATTTGGAAAATTTCTGGCGGAGTTGAGATGTTTTACTCTCTGGCGTGGGACTGCTGAAGAGGGAGGGAAGAGAAAAAAAAAACCGCAGCTGAAGCTCTCTGATAGAGTTTGAGTTCAAGACAGTTTGCTCTATGGAAAAAGACCCAGGTCAAAAAAATAAAAAAATAAAAAAACTTTCATAATGTTTTTCAC
>JAOXNZ010000098.1:14336781-14347309 GCA_028566095.1 Kryptolebias brasiliensis | reverse complement strand
CATAAGTTAACTGTCAACCATCAAAATATCATTAACAGTAATTGAAACTCTCAGTGGATCTCTGCCCTCTAGGTGTTGGGGCCGTCAGAGCTGGTTATGTAAAGGAGGACAGGATGACAGTGGATGATGACATGCATGTGTATGTGAGTGTGTGTGTGAAAGGTAAGTGCTGCTGCTAGCTTGGACAGTTCGTGACCCAGCAGGGACGTTGACGCTCCGGCTGGGTAGGTAATGATATCAGATGCCACACTTGACTACAACAGGTGCCTTGGCGCTGCCACCTTCTAACGCCACGCTGTGTCAATGACATCAACACCAACCCTCCGGTTAATTATAGATCAGCAATCCTCCTGCTCTTCACTGCCCGGCAGTGACAGGCACACTGATGCGATGGCGGTGCTGCTTTGCTGAAAAGGGTTGACAGGTTTGATAAAAAAATATATATATATAACCGATATCACAACAAGTTGAGTTTTTCCCCTTCTAGAAGAAATTTACAAAAAAGTTGTTTTGTTTTGTGAGTCAAGATGGCCTTATAGCCTAAACAATTTTTGCAATTAATTAATCAGACATAGTTTTGCTTTTGTTTTGTAAAAACTGACCTCCGTTGTGATCATACAAGCTCACTTTTTAACATATATTAAATAGGAACTACTAGAAAGAGACTTTTTAAATAAATATAAATGATTTAAATATTATTTAATGACCTTTTTCTTCATAAATGACATGACTTTTGTTGTTTTGAGCTTCCCTTGATTAGAAGCCCTTGTGACTTATTCTGTCGAAGTGCTCTGCTCCAGGGTGGAGATTGGGAGCAGATTTTAGGTGCAGCATTTGGATGACCATATGGAACTCTTTGTGGCGCCAAGAGACCATGCAGCTTGGAAACCTGATCACCATCTCCCCGGTGACAGCTGGAGCCTTTACACCATCAGAGCATTTGTGGACTTCTAATTTGTCATAACCACCTCCTGTGGCAAAGAAATATGCTGCAAAAAAAATTAGGTAAGCAAAGTTAGGAATTTCTGGGATAGAGAAAGATTTTTGGAGCAAGGCCAAGGGAGGAAACAAGGAAGACAAGAGAGGGAATGCGTGTCATTCCATGCATGAAACTTGTTTTATGCCTACATAATTCTGTCTACCTTGTTGATCAATGACCCAGTGATTCTGGCTTAAATTAAGAGGGTGTTTTTTTTCTGCACTGGAGATGGATATTTATATTTACTCTGAATATTCTGTTTGTGCTCCTGTCCAGTCATTACTTTACAAGTGCATGCATGAGTGTGTTTCTGTGTCTGAGCTTGCAGTGCATGCTCATGGTTGTCAGTCAAACACAAGTTTTTGCTTCCTATATCCCCCAAAGATAGCAGCTGGTTGTGCCTGCTTGTCAGTAAATATACCCCCATTAAAATTTTATGAAACCTTTTTTTTTCAGCTTTTGCTCAGCAAATATTCTTGTTTTTCCCCCTCTTGTCTGAACGGACTGCGTACCTTATGCTCATCAACCAGAAAACGCTCCTCTCCTCCCCCTCCTCCTCCTCTTCATTCCCCATCTCCACTGTATAAAGTGTTTCTGCCTGAAGGCACAATTCTCTTGTCATTGTACACTCTGGGCCTTGTTGTGCTGTGATGTAATTGTTTTGTTTGGAGACCTTTCACACTGCGAGCTGAAAACAAAGGATGAATTCATGATCTGTGCAGCTCTAAACCTTTTAAACTCACAGTTAGAATGTGTAAACCATGATTGTTTAGCTAACAAATGAAGGGCTCTAACGAATACTAATGGAACAATAATTGCTTGAACACAAGTCGTGTATCAGTGATCCAATTGGTGTTGTGGGCCTGCATCGCCGGCAGGAAACTCAAAGACTTTGAATTCTCATTGCACTTAGCAGAGCTCTGGGAAAGACTTGTATGCTAGCTTTTTTTTCTTGTGGGAAATAGACCTGAGTGGATTTTTGTTGTTCAGTGGTAATGCTCTCTAATGCTGATGGTTGACTCTCTGCAGGGTGTCTCAGAATTCTCAGGTGGGCCTTCCTAAAGCACTAGCTGAATTAAGTGGATATGGCTGCTGGATTTTGAAAGTGCACCACGGTACACAGACGGCTGGTCTACTGTGACACTAGTTTGCCATAAACAGTTCTTTAGCGGATTTCAGCAGGCAGTTGACTTGTGTCCGACAAAGCAGAATTAAGCTATCAAATTCAGTTGTGGGCAGAGATGGAAAAGATTTTGTTTCTACTAATTTGGCTTCAAGCTGGGATCTCTGTGAAAACAGCAGACAGCAAAATGTCCAAGTGGGCATCAAGGATGACTTTGAAAACAACAGAAGGGAAGTCAGACATCAGGGAGAATAAAATGGAAACAGTTAGGATGCATTTGGTTCAATACGAGTGAGACAGAAAAGGTGTAACACATAAAGCCATAAGCCCCAACACTGTACATCTGTAGAGTACATTTTGAACATTTTTGAAGTGAACTCAAAGAGAAAGTCAAAGTCTAGACTGTCATTCTGAAATTGGCTTTTTAATTGTTAAGAAAAATACTGGTGAGAATATTGTAATACCATAGGGAAAAGAAATCAATAAATAAATAAACCGAAGTGGCAAATACTGTAAAAAAGAGTCCCACATTCTCTATAAATAATCAACCTTACAGAAAAAAAAATCACAGGTTGGGTTAAAATACAAATCTACCTTATCAGATAATGAAATATAAATACACTTGTTTTCAAGGTTTCCATGTCTCACTAAATTTCCTGACAAAAATTTGACAATGAAAATGTAACCTGGCTTCTAGATGTGATGCAAAAGAGGATCTTTAAATATAGCCTGAAAGTAACACGTGACTCTTATTGTTACTGTCGCCATCTTTATGTCCAACACGAGCAAGAAAAGAAAATGAATACACAAGCCAGCAGACAGTCACAAAAAATAAATAAAAAGATCATGCTTTAAAAATGCTCAGGGTAACTGCACTGTAACTTAGATATGTAGTTTGCAGAGTGAGAGAGAAGGCTATGGATTTTAATCCATCAGTCGATAAAGGTCAGCGCTCAAAAAGGCTTTATTCCTCAGCTCCACATCAAAGTGTAAATCCGCTGATTGCAGGCCCTCAATGGAGAGACAACAAGGCTCCATTTGTGGTCCGTTTCTATGGCTCAGTGTGTGTAAGGCTCCGCGTGCGCAGACCCATAATACAGGGGGGTTCTATCAGGGGCCCCCTAGATCAATGGGCTGCATGACCTTTGCATTGTGCTGCCGGCTTGGCCCGTGATGTCATGCCATCTATCCGGTGGCTCCACTTAAAGGGGTGAAAGAAAAGCAAGGCAAAGTCCCACACCTTCCTCCCACTGAGAGACAGAAAAGACAGCATGAAAGGCATCATCTGCAAATGTATCCACCTGAAACTGGATTTATTCTTCTCAAATTGCACCTCGGCAGATTGGACGGTTCTCTGAAAAGTTTGTATATCTGCAGATGAAGATGGGTAACTACTGAACGCTGCACTGACAACTCCAGGTTATTGCTCGGTCACTGTTTGAAAGCATGTTTGTTAATGTCAACAAAAGTCTTCAGATAGTCCTATCACTTCTTGGAGTGTTGTTCGCCATTGATCTATGGCTACTGAAATTAAACATGGTGGAGCAGAGACTCTGTGCCAAGAGAAAAGAGAAGCCCCTCTCATTGTTCTCGAGTGAAAGGTCCTCTTTGTAGTGAGGAGAGACGATGGCAGCTGGTAGGTTCTTCCCTCTATAGAAGATAGAGTACTTTCACAGAGTTGTGGAGTGCATTTGAATGGAAATCTAAAGAGGTAGGCGTGAACCATTTGTTTTGCTATGTTTGTGTTTGCTGTCAACATGTCTGTCTCTGTTGTGGGGCGGCCCCTTTTTACTACACAGTAGCTAACCCCCCCCGCAAAAAACACAGACACACACAAACTCTGGATCCCCCCTCTTCAAAAAATCTAAGACACAATCACTGGGAAGGAAGAGTTGCTCAAAAAAAGACTGGAGGAGCCATCTTTGTCACAATGACAGATGTAATTGCCAACTGATGGATCACTTGTCAAGGATGTCATTAGAATTTTGGTAGCCAAGCCCACTGGAAAAAGAAAAGGGGTTAAAAAGAACAAGTGGGGAAAGACAGAGCTGGCTAAGGCGGGAATGGATGACAGATCAGGTCACGTATATTAGCCTTTTGACTAATAATGTGATTGGCCACGCATTAACGAAGACACCATCGAGAATAAAAGAGCCTCCACTGCTGCCTTCTTGTGATGGCATGAAAAGTCTAAAAGATGGGGCGTGGAAACAAAACCAACCCTCTGTGGCTTTCTTTAAAGCCCTATCTTGCACACTGGCATTGTGTTGCAAGCTAGTCAACTTTGTGTGACAAATGACATGCACATGTAGATTCTCCCACAAATATTTTTCATGATTCTGTAATGGGAATCCCCCCAAAATAACTAAAAACTTTACTTTTCAAAGCAAAAAAAAGACAAAAGGTATTTTTTTTAGAGGGTGATGAGGCTCTTTTCAGTGTCACTTACTCAAGCGACTACATGTTCTACAAAGTGTGATTCTGCCCAAAGTAAATTGTCAGTTTGTTTATACTTGCCATTTGATTGTGCAAGGCATCCCCCCACCACCACCATCATCCCAGTCCAAACACACATGCACACCCACGCACACATATTCACACACCAAAAGCTCCCCAGAGGTCAATTAGGACAGACAAGGGGCTTTCAAACAAAGGGTGCTAGTGGCCCAGAGCAACCAAGGGAGCTACATAATTAACAGTTATAAAGTACTTTGCTCTGTTAATTTAATTAGTTAATCCTTTTATCATTGATGCTTTGTTGAAGTGAGTCATTACAGGGCTCCTCTTCCACTGTTGGGGCTGAATGGTTGGTAATGGAGCTTCACGAGTGATCAGATCTCCGAATAGCCACAATGACACTCAGAGGGCTGAAAATTGAGGATTTCACAGGGAAAAAGCAGTAATTTTCTTTACCAAGGTGCGGCATTAGTAGGATTTAAGGATGTTATTACAAATCAAAAGTTTAAGTTTTGTTTTTTGACCAATCATAGATCAAAAAACAGTTGTTTGTATAAAATTATGTGCCTTTTGTGTCTAATTAAATGTGAATGTTTGAAATTAAGCAGTTCTTTTCATATCAGATCTCTTAGTCACTCTTGGAATCACACCCCCTTAGCCCCAAAACTTGTATCTGGTTTTACACTCTGGAAATTATTCAAATGAGCAAAACTTCCAAATATGTTTATTTTACGCCACCACTTGAAGCATTAACAATAATGTGTATGTAATCCTCAGTGATACCTGCAAATGGACTCACCTTGTTTCAGGTGCAGAGCTTTTGAACATCAAATCTTTTTTGAAAATCACCCCCTGTCATGCAGTAAACTCGGCACCTGGGTAGGAGCGACTAGTTTTTGCCTTGCTGTACTTACACGAGCATTTAACTCACACACAGGGATTGCACTACAAGGTTACTTTAGATTACTCCTCTGCACAGAAAAAAAAAAAAATCATCAACCAGCTCTGTGTGCATGCTTGCCCCCTGTTCTGGATTAAAGTGGAACACAATGTCCCGCTGATTGCTACGAGCTTTACAGTCACAGCATAAAGCCATTACTGATGCATGTTCAGGGCTGGAGATAGATTTCACAGCCACTGTATGTAAATATTCTGCCACACAGTTTATGCAACACTTTCACATTTGCTCCGGTGCAATTTGTGGATAAAAGGAGGGAAGGAGTGTTTGTGCAGCAACTATTTCTTTCTGATCTGATATACATTTGCAACAACTTTGATATTCATAGGAACATGATTCATATAATTCAAGGACACGGAATTTGTCAAGTTTCTCTGTGAAGTCATCAATTGATCTTGTTTGAAGGGCAGGAGGGCTAATGCTAGGAAAACAGGTGTGGAAACTAAAAAATAACTCCTCAACTGAGAAGATGGCTTATTATTTAGTGGTGTGCAAAAGACATATATGTTATTGGAATTTTTCTCACACATTTGTTAGACAACTTTGCAAAATCATGACAATGCAGCCACAAAACACCAGATTGCTAACTTATTAATATTAATCTAGATGTTATGCATCTTTTTAGTATACCACAATTTAGTCCAAAGACACGTTTTTCTCCGGTTAATTAGCTGCACCTGCTGGAATTTCCTTCCACTGCCTTCTGCTCTTTATTCTCTACCTAACAAAACTGATAAACATCAAACGAGTTTCCTCCTTTAGAAGTGTTTCTGTCTTAAATAATGCACAAAGGCAACAAGACATAGTTCCTATTTTTTGATAAAGCATCTGGATAAACTGAGTCTTGATGGTTGAATGTTCAATGTTTCTTTTGTTGGGGAAACAGAAGGTTTTGTCTGTCTCACGTAAGAGCACAACAACTAAAATAGTGAGATAGCTAATAAAGGATGTGATTTTTCTGAGTTAGAATACTTAAAGGAATAGTTCAGATCTTTTAAAGTTGGGTTCTGTGCAAAGATTCTGCACAATTAATATATTATATGTTGTAGGTATGAATTTGGAGAAAGGGTTTAGTTCTGACTGGATGCATGAGTTAAAGGTTAGTTTAACCAGGGCAGACCAGAGTAGATTGGAGTTGTCTTTAACAAGTCAAAAATTTAGAGTGCTTCAGGAATTTTATAAACCTTTACATCACTGTTGGTTTCACATTATACAGTTATTATGGGAGAAATGTTATGACTTTCCTGTATAAGGCTGCAATAGAAGTGCTATAGCTAGCTACTGCTGCTAGTTGCATTTGCAAATAACCACAAAATGAACATAAATTACCGTGTAATGCAAAACTGATGGTGAATTAAAGATTCAGAGAATAATGTTCCTCTTGTCTTAGGATGGCAGCAATCCAGTTTGATTTGATTTCATTAGTTTTTCAGTAAAGTCAGAACTAAACTCAATTTCTAAACTGACGTTCAAATACATCTACAAATGATACAATATTGTTACTGTATACCCTTTCAACAGAATGAAAGATCTGAATTGTCACTTTAATATGGGTGAACCATTAACACAGTAGGTACATTATTAAGAGTTATTATGACGCAATTCCTTGATTGGTTAAATTTGACATTTCCACTCCATTAGATTTCATAATACATATATATATATAAATTTCAAAAACATTTTTATCATATATTTATTTCCTTTACCATGTAAGATGATTAGTTTAAAAATATGATACTCTGCTACACTCTTAGTTCACTGTTTTCTAAAAATATGCAATAAATTAGAAATTCAATTTGGCAGGTCAATTTTATTGATGGGAATACTTTATAAACCTTAAACCAATGTTGTTTGTAATTTATATTGCGGTATTTCAATGTTTACATAAACATTATATAGTTTTTCCCACTACATTGGGAAACTGGAATTTAATCTAACATTTAATTGACTATATGCACCCCAAACAAACACTCTAATGCAGTGCTATAACCAAAATAACTATAGGCTATACAATCAAGTTTACAGACTCCCCCAACCATGAAAGAAATGGTTTTCTATCATTTCTGGCAGTCTTTGATGGGGATTTATGCCCAAATGAAAATGCATTCGAAATGAGCAGCCCTCTGCGGTTCCCACAGTGTGCAAAGATGGCATACAGCAATAATCTTAAAAAAATGTAATTAAACACAGATAAGATTAATACAATCAGGGAGAGATGATTGAAAGATGCTGTTGTTGTGTAGGAGGGTGGTCAGGCCCCCGGGCCCCTGGGCCCCAAAACGAGGCAGCTAGCTGTGGGGAAGGGGGCCCTTCGTACTGGGATTAGCTCAGCCAGGTGGGGGAGCTTCGTGGTTGGAGCATTTAAATTAGCGGCGAGATGACAACCCCCATTAGGAGGGATTAAAGGCCTGCTGGCAGGCAGAAATGCACTGGCACTGGCAGGGGCATCCGTCATAGAAAACCCAAGGCAATGTGGCACAAGTCAGTCACTCGACAGCTGCTGTGGTGCTCATTACAATCACACATGACGATGTAAAGCAATTTTATTAAATCTAGTCGATTTTAAATTGCTTTTTTTTTTTTCATTGTAACCATGTGATCAGAGCAGTACGGGTTGTTACAAAGACAAAGGCGATATCAAGTCAAAGTTATGCCTTAAAGAACAGAAACTTTGCTTTTCAGCTTTGCCCTAAAAACACTTCTCCTGTGATGGTTTTAGCTGTTTTTTTTTTAAAGTGAAATCTATAGAAGGCCTTCCTTAAGGTTAATTCAAAAGGACAACGCTCAGGTTCAGGGGTGAGATTGCAGACAAGTCCAGCCACCATGGAGGGACCTGTGGAGAACCTGTCTGTCAGTGAAACTGTGCTAACGTCAAGAGGAAATATTGGCTTACTGCCACCTCACTTTTTGTTCCAGATCTTTGTTCCCAAGTTCTGAGGGCAGAAAAGAAAGAAAGAAAGAAAAAAAAAGCCGCAATCTGATTAAAACTATCTTTTTGTGTCCTGATTAACATACATTTACATGAGAATAGCCCTCTGTGATCAAACAGTGGTAGGTGAGTGCGGCACCCTATGTGGTGTTATGGCCCCTCAGACGGACGCCCACAATCCGTGCCACGAGCGAGAGCCTTCCCTGTCTGGATGTATGCAGGCTCTCTGGCATGCAATGCTCATCGTAAATGTGTCATCTCTGCCACAGCAGCTTACAAACATGAAGTTTTAAAGCTCACCACCTGCTGAACAAAGAGCTGGAAACAGTGTGTGTTGAGAGGATCGTATCTCTTTGCAAACTAACCAATGATAACTTCTAGATAGGATCAGAAACAGCTTAGGGAAAAAAAACAGACATTTTCTTTTTTAAATTTACGTATAAAATATGATTCAGCTTTTTATGGCTTTTTTTGTAATAGACATGCAAACCAAACATGACTGTTGTGTTCTTGTCTGCAGGTAGGGCTGGGAAACAAAGAATGACAGACCCTGGCAAATTGTCAGCAACAGCTTGAGATGGCATAGAGGGGAAAAGAAGATAAAAAAACAACAACAAACTGGAGACAGACAACATCAGATGTCACTTTTTGGTATTTCTACAAAGCTCATGAGAGAAAGGCTTGCCTGAAGCCATCACAGTGTTTGAGAGAAATAAAGTGAAACGTGTGTGAGCTCCTGTTTCTGTGCCAACCTGGCTCATCTTATTTTTTTTCTCCACAGTGTGCTGAACTCTCCAGTGGCAACAGGAAATCAAACAATTAGCAGGAGGGAACTAAAAGGTTCCTTTTTGCCCTCTGGTCCTTGCAGATATAGTAACCGTGTTTAGAAAATGCTGCCATCATCATGCAAAGTTCTGACCTGCTGGGTCTGGAAATGCTGCTGTAAAACAACACATCCTGACAAAAAAAGGCACAAGGCTTAGATATTTTCCTATTGGGGATAAAGCAGTCATATGGGGTAAATTTTAAAATATATATCCTACATGGTTGAGAAAGGTTACAATTTTCTTACTGAAAAAGAATATTTAAAAAGAGGAAAAACAAGTCTGTATGAGGAGAAAAGAAAGCAGTTTCCAGTAATAAACTATCCAAGAACCTCTCAAAATGATGCACAATAATAAAACTGAATGAAATATAGGCTCATCTTTAGAAAACATTTTTGTTGTGTTCAATTACATTTTTCTTTACATAGATTTATTTATGCATCTGACATAATGAAAAATTCCTAAATAAATCCTATAGGAACCAACAAGTTAATGACTCAACCTATATTTTTTATTGCACTTCTCCTCAGCCAGCTGGGTATTGAAGCTACATTTAGAGCTACATGAAGTCTCTTTAGAACAGCAGAGCAATAACATGAATCTCCCCATATTGCAGCAGAGTTCAGCGAGCTCTCTAAGTGGAAATCTTAACTATGGGACCCCTTCACAGCAAGGAGTTTCTGTTTACATAAAAGAGCCGAGCGATGTCTGGGACATTGCACTCGGGACTGGGCCATCCCAGTCCTCCTGTCTGAGTGGAACGAAGGAAACATGGACATCACTGTAAAAGCAGGAAACAAGAAAAGTGTATTTTCTGTCAAAGATGAAAGTTATTAGGCTGGTTTGTTTCATGCCAACTACTGTAAGTGTACTAGAATGCAGAAAAATGTGCTAAACCTTACCATGTGGTATTATTTTTACCTAATCTTATGTGGTTTCACCACATAAAAGCAGGTAAAGAAACTGGATGGATGGATGTGGTTTCATATTTTCTTTCCCTTTTAACAATGTTGCAATAATTTATTAATTAGAAAAAAATCTATGACACTACTAAATGTATAAATGTGTAACATGCTCTAAAAAAAGGGGTTAAATAAATTTACAGTTGCAAAAGAAATTTCAAAACAAATCTTAAAGCGTGGAATGTCTTCACTGTTTTGTTGTTATTTTGCAAAACATGACCCAATTTCATGTTTTTGTTTTAAATACGTGGATTGCTTACAAAACATTTCTACCAGTTTATAATATGTTGCATATA